>PVJX010000707.1:0-219547 GCA_004027295.1 Dolichotis patagonum
CACTCCCAGCCCCCAACCCTGAGAACATTGATCCAGGAGAGGTAAATACAAAAGAGACTGAGGGCAGCAAAAATGCAACATCAAACACAGCATTAGCGAACATAAAGAGATATATTCAAGACCTCGTAAGCGGGACCAAAACTGAAATATTAATTCAAATTAAACAAGAGATAAGTAGATTAATAAAAGAAGGGCTGGGCACCTCTCAAGAAGACACAGACAAAAGAATAGAGGAACACAAATGGAGAGAAAAATTTATTGAAGAATTCAGAAAAAACCTAGAATTTATGAAGCAGATTCAAAGGGATTATCAGGAAACTAAAGACTTGATAGAAAGCTGGCAAAACTGCTTGAAAGAAACCAAAGAGAGACTCTCAAAAATTGAACACAGGCTTGCAATGTGGGGTCATGAAAGGGAAGATCTCTTAAAAATAACAAGGGAGCAGGCAGTAAAGTTAGAAAGACTGGAAGATGACAAGAGGATCTATAACTTAAGAGTTCGAGGTCAGCTGGGGCTACATAGTGAGTCCAAGGCCAGTTTGAACTACATTGCAAGACCCTGTCTCAAAAAAAAATTAACACATATTTGGAGGAGATTTGACTGGGACAGATAGTATATGACTGCTATTAAAGATGAGGCTGGAAAGCAAACATGGTCCCTAATTTGGAAGACCCGAGATCATGCGAAGCAGGCTAAGCTTTTTCCTCAAGGCAACAGGCAGCCTACTGGGGGAGGAAACGTCAGCTGAAGCTCTTTGCCTGCTTACCCCAAAGGGCTATGGGTAACACTCCTGACACAAGGTTGGTGGGGTGAGTCAGTGATACAGTGCATTCGTACAAGTGGCTGCTTTCCTGAGGTCAAAGTAAGGGTTGAATTGTCAAGGATTTCAGACTGCTAAGTGGAAGAGAAATTTCTCAGTAGGAGCGGACACTGAGGACAACCACAGCAGCTGCCCAGGTCTGGCACAAACCATGGCGTTACAGTGGCACCGATTTGAGCTGCTGGATTTTCCGTAAGAAAGCCTTAGACACTTGGCGCTTTTTTCTTTTTCTTTTTCTTTTTTTTTTAGATAGGGTCTTGCTATGTGGCCCAGGCTGGCCTCCAACTCGCTGTGATCCTCCTGCCTCAGCTTCCCGAGACCTGGGATGACAGATGTGCACCACCATGGCTGACCTGTTGGCATTTTTATGGCATAGTCACAAGACTTCTGCTTGAGACTGGACATCAGCCAGTTACTTGTTTCATTCACTGATGTCCTGGCATCTCTCCAGAACCTACCTGCCGGAGTAAAACTTCAGCAGGGCGCCTCACATTTCTGCAGAAGGCACCTGCACTGCTGGGCTGTTCGGGATCTTCTCCACACTCCAGAGGCCGGACCCTCGAAAGGTACGCTTCGGTCAGCACTCTGTGAAGAGAGAGCAGAAAGCTCAGGGTTGGCAGAGTAACGACATTTTCTGGAGAATGGAGAGCTCTGTGGCTAAAACTCAACTTGTTTCCTTCTCTTTCGTAGCTGCTGGTTATTAAAAAATGCCCGAGTCTACTTTTTTCTGCCCTCGATTGTGATGAAATGAATTCTTGCTGAAGAGGTTTCACGCAGGCCACAGAGGAAAACCACGGCCGTCAATAACCACAGGCTGGGGCTGGAAAACAGGACAGAAAAGGAGAAGGACACAGGTCAGCCACTGCTGACCACAGGGCCACAGGCATCATGGAGTGGGCCACCACCCTGTCCCTCACTCCTCCGTCACCAGCCTCCTCCCCTCCTGGGACACAGGGGTCAGAGTCACCACACAATCTTTCTTTCTTTCTTTCTTTCTTTCTTTCTTTCTTTCTTTCTTTCTTTCTTCCTTCCTTCCTTCCTTCCTTCTTGTCTTATCTTTTCCTGGTGTTGTGTTTAGTTTAGTTAGTTTAGTTTAGTTTAGTTTAGTTTAGTTTAGTTTAGTTTATTAAGACAGTATACTGGCCCTGAAGCAAGGCCAGCAGATTGCTGTAGCTGCTGGTTTCAAACAGGAGCCTAAAGAGAATTCTTTCTGTGGTCTGTTGGCCATTTCAGAACTTTGCAAATGGAATGGTCAATTCATCAGAATGAAATAGCAGGTGAATATGGCGGATTTGGGGGGGCCTGCAGGGGAGAGACCCTGGTGCATCGGGACCTGCACTGCGGTTGACTCGGGGTGCCGGGAGAACAAGGAGCTCCTCCCCTCTCTGGGGGTAGATGTGAGGCTCGAGCTGAGAATCAAACATCTCATGTCGTCCTGTCCCCTGTCCCATGTCCCTCCCCACCTTAGCAAGTGGGAGCCAGTGAACTACACATCTTGTGAAAAGATTGGCTATGTTATTTAGTATGAGCTCCCCGTATGCAAAGATATGGACAACCATTTGGAAGAGAATGGGAGACAATATGACAGATAGTGAAGATCTCGGGTTGTCTAGCTTTAAAATTTATGCTTTCTTATGTCCTGTTCTGTTCTGTTTTGTTGTGTTTAATTTTACCCCCTTTAAAATAAAATTTAAAAAATATATATAAAGGATATAACTGCATGTATGTTTAAGTGTGTAAGATAGATGACCACATTACTGTTTTTGTTTGCAGATCTGTTAACAGTCTCACTGTTTGAATGTCTACTTTGTATGCTTTAATTCTGTAACTTGAACAACTATTTCGAAGGATGACAGTATGTAACTTATCAAGTGGCAATTTCTTAGTGTTTTTGTTTTTGTTTTGCTGTTGTTCTTTTATTTTTTGCCTTTGTAATTCTGTATTATTGCTACCCTTTTTCTGTTTTGTTTGGTTCTTTTTTGTTTTTTCTCTTTAAATAAAATTTAAAAAAAAGAAGACAGTATAGCCCAGGCTGGCCTCAAAATCCTGGAGATTCTCCTGCCTCAGCCTCCTGAATGCTGGAATTACAGACATGAGCCACCACACCTGGCTGAGTGCACTTGTTTCACATGGCAACTTTCAGGAGAGGTGCTGGAGTCCTAGACGCCCTGGGTCAATGTTGAGGTGGCAGGAACACAAGGCCGGGGGCAGAAGAGTTTATCTCCCGTCTTAATTCTGCTATTGAGGATCTAGGTAGCCTTGGGCCCCTGGAGTCTTCTCCATGGAGCCCAGGGCCCGGCCGGGGGAAGGAGGACTGGGCTGGGGTCTGCCAGGTCCCCTCCACGGAGCTGGGATTCCAGCTACACTTCTCTGCTGTCTTCAAGGAAGGACAAGAAGAAAATAAATCGCGATTGGGACACGCGGTCAGCTGGGGGCCCCGGGTCTCCTCCTCAGCTGGGATGCAAACCCCACGCTGCTGCCATGGGGGGCAGGGGTCTCGGCCTGGGGGAGCCCTGTCTGCATCGGTGCTGATACCCCAATCGTCCTCTGGTCTCCAGGCCCAGGCACAGGAGCCCGCCCTGCCCAAGCCACCGTCCTGCGGGCCAGATCTGTACCTCTCCCCCGTTTGGCCTCCCCAGGAAATATCTGCCCTGCGTCCCCAGCTGCAGGACAATAGGGGCCGTTTATAACTGCGGGCAGGAGAACATCTGGTTTGAATCACACACGTGTGCGCGTGCGCACACACACACACACACACACACACACGCACACAGGCAGGCAGGCCCAGGAACACGCAGCCACAGCCCAGCACCCCCAATCGTGGAGTGTGCTCCAAATTCTCCCTTCAGGGACCCTGGAAAACACAGCCGCAGACCTCCTCTGAGCTACACTGCGAGCTCTGAAGCTAGGGAATCCGAGGGGTGAGTAACTGGCCGGAGGTCACAGCGCAGCAAGCTGGAACACAGGAGGAAGGGACCTGGCCTCAGAGCTGCCGCCTCCCCAGGGTCCCCGTGCTCTTTGGTCCTCAGAAGGTCAGAGGGTGTGGGGTTCCCGGGACCCATGGTGCAGGTCACACACTTGAGGTGGACCTGCACAGGTGGGTGCAGGGGGACTGGCCCTGGCAGAGGAAGAGGGACAGGGACAGAGGCAAAGTGACCCACTGGTTTCAGGGAACCACACCTGCTGCTCAGAGCCAGTGGCCTGGAAAACCCCGGAGGCCTGGCTGCCTTCCACATTCTGCTTCTGGTCCCGCCCAGCCTCGCATTTTCTTTTCTTCTGAGTGAGAGAGAGGAAGAGAGAGAGAGGGAGGGAGAGAGAGTGTGTTACTGGGGGCTGAACCTAGGGCCTTCACACTAAGCTCCATCCCCAGCCATGGCAGGGGCAGGGGGGTGACTTTGAGAGGCTGCTCTCAAACTCCCGGCAATCCTCCTGCCTCAGCCTCCCAGAGTGCTGGGCTTCCAGTGTTCACCATTCCTCCTGTTCCCTCGGGCCAGGCCTTGCTGTTAGGGGGCCTCAGCCTGGGGGAGACCCCCCCTGCATGTCCTTTTCTGGGGACCGCTTCCATCTGGGGCACCCAGGGAGAGCAGTCCCCCCTGCCCAGCAGGCAGCTCCGTTGGGACCCAGTGCGCCCCACAGTGAAGAGTGGCATGTGCCTCCACCGTTCTCACTGTGGGCTGAGGAGCAGAGTGAGCCTGCAGTTCCTCTGACCGAGCGCCACGTAAACGGGTGGGATTCAAACCTCCCTGCTGCACTCTGGAGGTCTGTGACCCTGTCAAGCTGTCGCCTCACATTCTCGTGGAAGACGCTTGCTTCTGAGAGCCTCACAGGCGATGGGCTTGGCACGGGAGACTTGGCAGAGACTGCGAACAAGGTCTGCGCATGGAGGAACATACATTATAAGTGGGAGACAGACAGGAAACAGATCCACCAGGGGAGGTGGTGATGGATGTTACAAGGGAGAATGCTGCAGGGTGGGGGACAGCTGACCAATTCCCATAGGACATGAGGGAGGGGACCACGTGGTCAGCAGGCTGAGCGCATTTCTGGCAGTGGTGCAGCAAGTGCAAAGGCCCTGGGGCAAGAAGTCCAGGAGTCTGCTAGAACAGACGGAAGACAGACAATGATAGAAGGGATGAGGGAGGCCATGAAGGACACATGTCCCACAGCCCTTGCAGGTCAGAGCATGGGGTTGGACTTTGGTGCTGAATGACAGGCAGTGTCACTGGGGAGCCTGGAGCATTGAGTGACAAGATGCCACTTATAACATTCTAAAGGGCAGGGCTACAGCTCTCGGAGGTGACCACCCATCAGGATATATGGTGGGAGTGGATGGGTCCTGGGCGTTCTTTGGGGTGCTGGGGCAGCCGCACCGGAATCAGGGTGATGCCTACACTTCCGGCTGAGCAGCTGTGTCCCTGGCTGAAGTCTTACATAGCCCAGACTGGCCTTGAACTCACGGTGATCCTTCTGCCTCAAACTCCCGAGTGCCGGGATTACAGGCGTGCACCACCACACCTGGCGTTCCCTGGCTGAATTCTGAGATGCGTTTATGAGCTACCTAGGGGACAGAACGAGTGACAAACTGGATGGCACCCGGGGCTGTGTCTCAGTGGGGTGGCTGTGGCTCAGTCTCCTGGCTGGAGTCCGGTCAGGGAGTGTGCTCGCCAGGGCTTCCTGGCCGCCTGCTGGGCCACAGAAGGGCAGAGAGAGGAAGGCGTCCCCTCCCCACTCAGGCTGACCTCTGGCCTGGCCCTGTGCCAGTGCTGTTTCCTGTTTCCTGACGCTCTTCAGCACACTCATGCTATTTCTCATACTGCCCCCTGCCCGGAACACCTCTTCCTTCCAGAACCCTCCTGGCAGACTCCTATATGTCCTTCAAAACTCCCTTCCACAACAACTCTCCTTTCCGCAGCTTTCCAGACCTCACCCAGCTGGCTCTCCTCTGCTTGGGGAACCCTGCAGCCCCTTCTGTGGGACTCAGGGTGGTGACAATTATGGTGATGATGAGTTGGTGAATGGCTTTAGGCACATTATTTCTTTTAGGTTCTTTTTAGAGAGGGTTACCTTTTGTGTCTCAGGCTGGCCTTGAACTCACTATAAAGCCCAGACTCATGGCAACCCTCCTGCCTCAGCCTCCCGAGTGCTAGGATTACAGGCCTGCGTCACTATACCTGACTTATTTCTACTAATTTTTACAACGAGCCAATAAGCCAGCTGTACCCCTGACTGAGGGGTAAAAAATTGGCATAAAATGTCCAAAGAGCTTGTGCAGGGGCCCACACCACTGCGCCGACCACTGGCCCGCACCAAATGTCACGCACGCTGAGGACCCAGCTCCTCCCACCAAGCAGGAAGCAGCCATCGATGCTCCCACTTCACAGATGGGGAAACTGAGGCTCGGAGCTGGCAGACTTTGCTCCCCAGCCTCTCTCTACTCCTTCCCTGCTACCCCCGTGGTGTCTCCGTGGCCCCTACTCCCCATCCCCGCCCATAGCACAGCGCAGGCGCACAGTAGGCCCATAGGCCGCTTGCTGAGTGCCGGGACCGCAATGAGGTGCGGGTGGTCCGCGAAAATGTGCCACGACTCGCGCGCTTCCGGCGGAGAACGTGGTTTCCAGCCCGGCCCGGAGAAGCCGCTATTTTTGGACAGCTCTGCACAAATGTTGTGTGGGCTTCCTTTCTGCTACTAAATGTCACCGCTCTGCTTTCCTCCCTCGTCCTCCTACCCGGCTGGGGAGAATTACGCAAGCGGAGCCCAGCAATGAGTCACAGCCCACACTGCCAAAGTGTCCGCAACTGCCACGGTCCGGGACGGTCCCCCGCCCAGCAGCTGTGGGCGCTTCCATATCCTTTTCTTTTCCTTTTCTTTCTTCCCTTCCTCCCTGCATCTTTTTTTCCCTCCTACTCTCTTTCCTCCCTTTCTTTTCTTTTTTTTTTAATGTTTTTTTTTTTTAGACAGTCTCACTATGTAGCCCAAACTGGCCTCCAACTCTTTGAGATCCTCCTGTCTCAGCCTCCTGAGTGCAGGGATTACAGGTGTGCCACCACCATGCTGGCATCTTTCTTCCTCTTGCATTTCTTTTCTTTCTTTTTAATTTCCCATCGGTTTTTTTTTTCTTTGAGGTGACAGGCTACAGAATACAGTAGACCTTCAAAACCTCCATCAGTCTCTGGAGCTCAGGGCCACCCTGCCAGGCCCCATGGGGATGGTATAGTGAGAGGGCGGCCCACAAGGGAACAGGACACCTCTGCAGAGTGGACAGAGACTCCGCCCACTAGGCCAGCTGCTGCAGCCCCGCCCCCAGCCCACTGGGACTAAACGCAGAATTGGGCCTTCGAATCCCGAATGGTGGCCGTGCCCTTCACAGCCCCCATCCCGCCATCGGGCCAAGCTGTTTACTTCCACAGTGAGCCAGTGGCCTGCAGCTAGCGCAGCTCTGGGGCTGTTCTGGCCCTTACAGGACATGTTGGGACCCCGAAGTGGGCATGGCCCAGGCCCAGGGGACAGAGGCCCATGGGGCACCTTCCGTGTGGCATACAGCACTACTGGTAAGGAGGGAGCTAGGTTGTCGGAGGTGCCCTGAAGGGGCATTGGGGCCTGCAGCCCCTTTTACTTCCCACCCCCATGAGATGAACAACTTCCCTCCACCACCTGCTCCTGCCACTGTCACGGACTGTGCAATTACGGCCCAAAGTGGGAAAGCCAGGGACTGACACCTCTGCAACTGTGAGCCACAATGAATCTTTCCTCCTTACGCAGTTTTCTCAGGCATTCTGTCACAGTGGCAGGGGGTCTTTAGGATGGTTAACCCAGAGTCCAAAGAGTTGGCCCTACCCCGTGAAGGCCAGGTTGCTGGGCTCGCTGAGAGCCAGGAACCTCCACTGCGTGGCTCCCCCTAAGCCCCAGACGCACCAGTGCAGCCCCAGTTACCCCGTGGCCCGTGACTGCAGCCTGACGTGATGCTGATGGCCTGCTGGTAGGAAAACGGCACTCAGTCTGTGATCAGAATCCAACGGGGTGACAGAGCTCTTCTTCAAATGCCTGATTTAAGGGAGGAATCATCAGCGTGGAAGAAAGAGCTGTCTTTCAGGACAGATCTTCTCTGTATAAGCCCAGCTACGTTTTTAAATACCTTCTCCCATGAAAATATTGGTTTTCCCTTTATACGCATTCTAGAATTTTTAATATTCTCTTTCTCTTTCCCTGCCTCTCCTACCAACTGTACCAGCTAAATAATTAAAGCATGTTTCAGGCAGGGGAAATGAATATATATTGGTAGCCAACACACTTAACCACAGTGCTCTTTTATATGTATGTGAAATTAAGGAGGAGGTGCTTATAATGCAAAGATTTTTTTTTGTTTGTTTTGTTTTTGTTTGTTCGAGACAGGGTCTCTATATGTAGTTCTGGCTGGCCATGAACTCATTATGTAGCCCAGCATGGGCTCAAACTTGTGGTGATCCTCCTGCCTCAGCCTCCTGAGTGCTGGAATTATAGGTGTGAGCCACCACGCCCAGCTTTGTTCTTTACAACAGCCCTTTGGGCAGATAGAAAGTAAATATAGAGCATTTAAGCAAACCATTCACCACAGAACTCTACCCAAGTACTCATTTAAAAGTGGAAAAAATGGAAGCACACAGAAGTAGCTGAGTTGCCCAGGGTGACCCCAGGAAGGGAAGCCAAGCAGCTGGACTGTAGAGTAAAAGACTCAGCCTAGCACTACAGCCTGTGGGGACTGACTTCTCTGTGGAGGGCAATTGTGCTGGGGTCCATAGGGCATTTAGCAGCAGCAGCTCTAGTCTCCGCTGAATAGATGGCACGGGTGCCCCACCCCCACTCCAGCTGTGACATCAAGTGTCTTCAGATGCTGACAGACCTCTCCACATTGCACGCTGACGCTGCAGACCCTGCCCAGCAGCGCTGACCCATGTAGGTGCGTCTCCCAGGAGACTCAGGACGGCTGCACATGCCGGGTCTCCCCAGAGGTTCCCAAAGGGTTTTTGGCTTTCAGGTTTAAAGATCCCTTTTATCAGTTATTTAAATCACAGCAACCCAGCAGCCCACTCCTCCGAGCCCAGCCTGCAAGGCGGCCCAATGAAGCCAGTGTCCAGGGTGATCAAAATACAGGGGCATGCTTCCATTTTTAATTTATCACTGTACAAGATGCAGCCATTCATTCCTCTTAAAACCCTCCCCCTTGCCTTGAACACACTCATCCTATCTAAAGCAGTTCTGGAAATCCTCCGAGGCGAGTGTCTTTACAAGGTGCGATCAAAAATACGGTGAACGTCCCTGCCGAGCGCCAAACAACAGAAAGGAAGGGCAAGCTTGCAAAAGCGTTATGCTGTGTCCCATCCACGTCAGTCACTGGATCTGGCACTGTGTGACTTCTGGCATGTAAACGTTATAATCAGTTAGGACATGGAGGCACCCATGAGGCACCCCTGAAAACATTCACGAAAGAGGACTATCAGAACTGCTCGGGAAAGCAGCAAAAACAGAGGGACAAATGTGACCCAAGTGAGGGGGGTTGAATGCCAATGTGTCTTTCACTGTAACGACTTTTTTTCTTCTTTTGAGACAGGATCTTGCTAGGCAGTGCAGGCTGGCCTTGAGCTCATTTCGTAACCCAGGCTGGTCTCGAACTCGCAACGATCCTCCTGCCTCCGCTTCCCAAGAGCTGGGATTACAGGCGTGCACCAGCTCCAGTGATTTTTGAAATTTAAACACCATATTTTTTCGTGCACCTGGTGTGTAGATTTATTTGTTCTGCTCTGCTTTTGGGTCCTGAGATGTTTCCTGGCTGCCTTCATGTGGTTCCTCGCAGGGCACCTGGCCCCTTTTCTGCCCAGAGCGCAGAGAGCAGATACCCCAGTCCAGAAGGATGCGCCTGCGCAGCGCCAGTGGGCTCTGCGGGGAGACACAGCGCATGCGCGAAGTGAGTGCGGGGCCCCAGAAGCCGCTCTGGAAGGAGCAGGTGTCCCTGATAGAAATGCAAGCCGATCCCCAAGGGTATAGTGGTCCTCAGGCCTTATGAGGTGCCAGGCTTCATTCTGGGGAGACTTCCAAGGGACTTTTCACAGAGATGCAGCAAGCTGAGTTGCGTTTTTAATTCTCTCTGTCTCTGTTTTTTTGTACTGGGGATCGAACTCTGGCCTTTGTGCTTACCAGGAAAGCGCTTGAGCCACAGAACTAAATTCCCAGCCTGAGTTGAGTTTTTAAAGGATGACTGTGGCTCCCTGTGGAGTGGCAGCAGGTTGGCCCAGGACAGAGCAGGACGTTTGTCCCCACTGTAACCACAATATTCCCACCACAGGCCACTGTGTGAGGCGCTTTGCTCCTCTTCTGCCGCCCCACCCTCAGAAGGAATCCACACCTCCAATCTCTGTGTGACTGTTTGGGCTGACCGTCAGGTTGTGGCTTTCCCAGGATGACACCGACTACCGGTGACAGAACAGGGACAGAACCTCAAGTCTCTGGACCATGTCCACTACTACCCCCAGGGAGCATTTCTTCTGGGCCCCTGGAAACTGACCCTAGCTCCCCATTGAGGTCCTGCTGCGAGTCCAGCTGTGCTGGGACCGGGGAGGGACACGGACTGACCAGGGATACTGCAGTCCGGTCAGGGGATGAGACTGAAGCTACTCAGCTGATCTAGGGATCTGTCATTGGTTTCTGTGCCAGGAATAGGGGGCAGGACGGCTTCTGGGGACAGTGACAAGTCCGTTTGGGCTCCCCTGAGTTGGAAAGGCCCTGTGATGCCCGGGAAACCAGGTGGCAGGCAGGAAGTCCCCTCAGAGCTCTGGGTCTGGCTGAAGGCCACCAGTGTGAGGGAAGGACTGAGTGGGAGCAGATGAGGCTGTGCAGAAGGTGTGACTGCCGGGGCAGGCAGAGCAGCAGGACAGCAAGGTGGACAAGCAGGGTCAGGCAGCCACTCTGGAGCCGGTGTCCCCTGCGACGGCCATGAGAGGAGCACGAGCTGTCACCAGCCAGGAGCATGTGCTCAGGACCTCGTGGAGGACACTTTAGGGGCTCCTGGGGCCCACCCTGAGGACGGCAGCAGGTGGAGCAGTGAGCAGGAGGAGAGGACAGACGTCACCCTCACTGCCAAGGAGCTGGGCTCTGGGGGAGAGGAGGGAAGCTGGCGCAGAGGGAAATGCGAGCTCTCACTTTCCAGTTCCTGCATCTGACTGTCAGAGGCCGGAAGACAGGGGACCCCCCCCCCCCAGATGGCCCCGCTGCTGCAGAGCTGAGGAGGCTGCGCCTCCTGTGGTTAAGTCAGCTTCTTCCACTGCCACCCCCACCCGCACTCACCTGGCCCATCAGGCCGTGCCCAGGCCAGGGAGGGAATCCACACCCACAGATCTGTGGCTTTTATCCACATCTTGTCCAGAGGACCCCAAACCTTTCTAGGGAAGAATCCCCATCGGTCTATGGGAAGGATCTGTATCCAGGGGTCAGTGTCCAGATGGAGCTCAGAGCAGCCACGACAAACCTGTGCTTGTCGTCTCTTTAAAGGCTCGTGAGCCTGGTGTGGTGGCGCATGCCTGTACTCCCAGCACCCAGGAGGCTGAGGCAGGAGGATCATCGCAAGTTTGAGACCTGCCTGGGCTACAAAGTGAGCTCCAGTCCAGCCTGAACTGCATAGCGAGACCCTGTCTCAAAAAGCCAAAAGTAGATAAATAAAGGCTCATGTTCTGGTGTAGAACACACGTGGTTCTGCACTGTACCCTGTGACACACAGAGCACGTGTGCTGTGGGGTTGAGAAACCCTACTCCAGATTGCTCACCTGTGTGCAAAGTGGACACACAAGGGTGGCCCTGCCCTGGCCCCCAGCCCCCCATCCTAGCAGCCATCTGTCTGACCCTCTTCCTCCGCCTTGCACACCTGTGTGCACACCCACCAGCTCACACTTTGCACTCAAGGAGACTAAGGCCTGCAGGAAGCAGGTGAACTAGGGTCCAGGTCCCCCCTCTTTATCCAGGGCTCTCTCTGCCCAACTCTGCTTGGGGAGGGGGTCCTCAGATTTCATGTTTGATTTTGGCTGATGAAACAGAATGGGGGGAACAGAACCTTAGCATGGAAAATAAGTAGTTATTTGGCCTTTATAATCTGATTTCTTTCTCGCTTTCTTTTTTCAGTACTCGGGATTGAACATAGGACCTTGTTGTATATGCTGGGCAAGTGTGCCACCACCGAGCTGTACTTCCAGGCCTGTCTTCTTGTTGTTGTTACTGTTGTTCGAGACAGAGTTTTTCTGTGTAGTCCAGGCTGGCCTTGAACTTGCATCAGTCCCCCTGCTTCAGTCTCCCGAGTGCTGGGATTACAGGTTGGTGCCACCACGCCCAGGTGAGTAGCTGGGATTATAAGCCGGTGCCATCAAACCTGGCTCCTCACTAGATTCTGAGACAATTCAGACTTGAAACTACTGTGTCTTTCACTCCAAATTACCCTTTCCCTTCTGGTGCGAAAAGACTTGGAAGTGTGTATTTCAGCTGAACATGACTGCCTCAGGCACTGTTTCCGGGTTTCCTCCCTGAAATCCACATGGTGAAGCCCTAACCCCCAGCACCTTACAAGCTGGCAGAACCTGGAGCGGGAGCTTTATACAGAGCTGATCAAGTTCACATGAGGTGGCCAGGGTGGGCGCTGGTGCGGCGTCAGCAGCGCCCTTCTAAGAGGGTATCTGCACACAGACGTGTGGAAGAGGATGTGAAAACACACAGGGCACAGATCCTCCTTCAAAGTCCTCACTCAGAAGGGACGGAAATGGGGAACAATTGATTTTTTGAAACCACGCAGTGTGCGGTCCTTTGTTGGGGAAGTGGCCCCATCTTGCGAAGGCTCCTGTGCCCAGGAAGAGCACACGACAAGTCCCTGCAGTGGCCAAGTGTGTGCCTCCTGCAGGAAAAGGGGGCTTTGCTTGGTGCCACACATGCTTGTGCACACACACAAGCACGCACACACATGGCATGCCATTTCCTTGTTACTGGAAAGACAATAATAGCAAAAAAAAAAAAAAAATACTGCTGTCTGTATTTACTGAGAATTGATTCTATACCAGGCAGGTTTTACTTTTGTTTTGTTTTGAGGCAGGATCTTTCTGTGTAGTTCAGCCTGGCTTTGAACTCACTTTGTAGCCCATGCTGGCTTGGAATTCTCTGTGAGCCTCCTGCCTCAGCCTCCAGAATGCTGGGGTTACAGGCATGCACCACTACACTCGGCTTGTTGGAAATGCTTTATGTTTAGTACTGGCAACTGGGTGGTTCGAGGGACAGTTATCCCCATTTTCCAGGTGAGGAAACTGAATGCCAGGGAGCTCGGGTGGCTAGCCTAACTCAGGCAACACATGTGCCTGGACGGAACAGAAGCTGCTCCCATCCCCTTTCTCCAATTCCTTTCAGGGGGAATGAGCTCCGGGTTCCCTGGTGAGCACGCAGTCACAGCAGGTCAGTGCGGAAGGAGAGAAGGCGGCCTTCCTCAGCCCCCTGCAAGTTCCCGGGTGTGGGCCTGAGCCTGAGCCGGGCTTGTGGCTGACGTCAGCTGGCTGGAAGTTCCTCTGCTTCGCTGTCAGGCTTGCAGAACAAAGGCTCCCACCGCAGGAAAAACTTCCTGCTCGGGCCCCTCGTGGATGGCTTGGGTTTCAGCCACACAGCCAGTGAAGTCATCATCTGGGGGCTCCCGAGGGCAGGGCATGGAGGGCACGCAGCAGCTGAGCCGCAGGGGCTGCTCCCCAGACAGCACCTTCCCCCTCCGAATTCAGCCGTTTCTTCCCAAAGTGCAACCCACCCAGGCAGGCCTCAAGACTGTGCCCGTTTGCGCGGGCCAGTGGGGAAACTGAGTCCAGAGATGTAGACATTGGTGCCTCAACAGTCCCCAACAAAGTAGAGTTGGGGGGAGGGGGCATTGCTGAAAGCAGTCTGGGACCCCTTCCCTCAATTCTGAGAGAGGCTACGCTTCTGGTTCTTTGGAGTCTAGGCAAAGGGGAAGACAGACGCTTTCTAAAATTCCAGACTCCCTGTTCCCCAGCTCTGCGCAGCTGGCCCAGCCTGGGCAGCTCATGGCACCAGCTCACTCATCTAAGTCATCCAGCAAAGTGGGGTCCTTAACCAAGGCAAAGAAAACACAGGACCATAAGGTTGCTAGGTATATAAGATATTATTAACAGTGCCGTCGCCTTGCTTATCGCACATGGCATTTTAAAGTGTTATTATTTTTACGGTCATCATTATTGGGTTTGCTTTTGTTCTGAGACCTGAGAACTGAACCTGGGACCTCATGGATGCAAGGCAAGTGCTCCGTCATCGAGCCACATCCTTAACCTTTTCTCGGTCCTAAAAAATTTTGTGGCAGTCTCACTCAGTCGCCCAAGCTGACCTCAAACTTGCAGTCCTCCTGCCGCAGCTTCCCGAGAGACTGAGATGACAGGTGTGCACCACACCTGGACCACCGCACTTTACAGTGAAGTATCAGCTCTCAACACCGCACAGGGGCACGGGGTCTGCACCAGCCACGTCGTTTGGAATTTCACCTCACAAGTGTCCTAGGAGGTCGTGGTGTGGACATCGGGCTCCCATTTGCTGGGCCGTGGAACCCTGCGCCACCCACCTGGCCACGGAAGGTTCTGCTGCGCAATTGTAGCTGATTGGCTTGGGACTGGACACGTGATCCACGCTGGGCCAATCAGCTCCTCTTGAGAACAGCTGCCGAGGAGTTCTCAATGCAACAGTGATTTAATTCTACCATGGCCGAGGTCTCTTTCAACCCTGTCTCCAGGACCCAGCACACAAAAAGGGCACAGTAAATAGTTGTTAAACTAGTGAACAGTGGAGGTTCAGAAGAGTTTACTGATTTGGACTTGAGTCACACAGTAGCTCCCGAAATATGAACCTGGCAGACCAGCCTCAGAGTGCCTGCTTACTACGCAAGACCAGGATCTAGGGAGGGGAGGCTGTCGACGTCCCCTGACTCTCTGCAGCCACCTGTCTGGAGCTGACTTAGAGACGTGGCACCTGTGGGACACATCTGCTGGTGGTGAGGGGTGACTGCCTGAGCCCCAGTCCTCCTCCTGCACACCTGGTTCCCACAAGCAGGGCCACGCTCAGTCCAGCGTGGTCTCCAGGGGCATCCTGGTCCCTGGCCACCGGGGCTAGGACTGTCACCCTGCATCCAGCCACTTTCTGTGTCTGTGGCGGCAGCCAGAGTCACCCATGCAAAGTCACACGTGCATCTGTCCCTCTTCATTTCTACAAATATTTACTCAGCGTCCGTTCTGTGCCAGCCCCCGGGTGCCCAGGAGCGCTCCTTCCCCACTCCGCAAAACACAAATATTCCAGGAGAGGGAGAGTTAGCGTGGGCCTGTTAACCAGGACAATTTGGTGGCAGGCTGGGTGCACTGACTGGGCCAGCAAGGCCTCCGTGAGAGCCCAGCAATAAACAGGTAGATTCAAGAGTAAGCAGGAGCAAGTGAGAAACAGAAAGAAGCGGTGGAGTTTTCAGCATGCACCTCCGCGGCATATCAAACACCACCTTTGGTTTTATGAATCGGTGATGTTACTGCCTTGGTTTACTTGTGTGGAGGTGGATGGCATCGTGAGCTTCAGGGACTGGGGCCTTGATAGAGGGTCCCTGTGGAGGCACCTCAGAGCACATCTGTAGCCAGAGGCAGAGGAAGGAGAAATGTACTGTTTGCTAAGGACTTCTACAAGCCAGGCCTTTCCTAGGTGTTTTATTTTTGAAACAGGATCTTGCTTAGTTCAGATTGGTTTTAAACTCACTATGTAGTCCACGCAGGCCGTGAACCATAAGGATCCTTCTGCCTCAGCCTTCTGAGTGCTGGGATTTCAGACATGTGCCATCATGCCCTGCTCCCCCTTAGGTACTCTATGGATGGACATCACATTACACCCCAGACAACCCTAAATGGTGTGCTTACAATTCCATGTTACAGGTGAAGGAAACTGCAATTCAGAGTTGCTGAGAAATTTTCGCTGAGTGACACCTCTAATTATTAATGGAATTGGTTTCTGCACTCAGATCTGGCATTCAACAAGGATTTGTTAAATGAATAGTTAATTCATGCATTTTGCCATAATTGAGGTGAAATATGAGGAGGACCCCCTCCTACAAAAATAATTACAGCCAGTACCTACAAAGCACTTCCCGGCACTTTATTTAATTCACAGACACTCATCGGAAGCCAGACATGGTGCAGCATATGCAGCATTCTGGGAGGCTGAAGCAGGAGGATGCTATGTCTGAGCCTAGCCCAGGTGACTTAGTAACTTAGCAAGACTCTGGTTCAAAATTAAAAATAATAAAAGGCTAAAGATGTAGCTCAGTGTGAAGGCCCTGGGTTCAATCTATGGTGCTGTGTAAAACAACAATTTTTTTTAAACCCCACTAGACAGACAGGTGAGGAAACCAAAGCAGAGAGAAAGATGCTGCTTGTCCAAGGTCCCAGAGGTGGTGCGTGTTGGCACCAGTGTTTGGTCCAACATCTGGCCCAGACACTGGACCCTCCCTGGATCCTCCTTCCTGTTGCCCAAGGACCCACTAGTGCAGGATTTCAGGGTTTCTTTTCTTTTCCAGTTCCATGTACTCCAGAGTGGGTCGTCTGCATTTTCTCGCTTCTGGAGGAGCGTGGTACTTTCTCGTGTTTTGCTTTATCACCTGCACTTCTCTGTAAACCGTCTGCTTGGCCCCTTTGCTGCCTACCTAGTGGAATCTGAGTGCTGATTTTAACTTTAGGTAGAAAAGGCAAATTAATATGATTTAGATGTACACATGGCTTATTTCTTCTTTCTTCCATGCTGTTGGGTTTTTTCCTTCTCAGGGTTGCTCTGTATTTTACTGAGCCAGAGATTCCTACTTTTTATTTCAAAAATCTTTTTGTGTCACTGATAGTGGATTCTCTTCTATTATATGATAGGGAATTAAATGTTTTTGTCTTTTTTTATGATTTCTTTCTCCAACATCTGTACAATCTAGTCTGCAATTTATTGTGGAAAATAACACAAGGTGTAATGTCTCGCTGTATTATAATTCTTTGCAAAATATTTATTATAGTAGTTCCTTTCCTCATTGTTAGACTTCTAGTTTTTCCATATATTGAGTTCATTTTTGGACTGTTTAACCTCCTCTACTGATCAAAATGTTTTGCACTGTTACTATATGGTTTGGGTAATTGTCACTTTGCAATATGAAATTTGGTAGGCTAAATGTGCCATGACACCCTACAAAAATTTTCTTTAGTCATTTTAACCTTATAATCTGTGAATAACATCACTTCATTTATCAGGCTCTTATCAAGTGTCCCATAAGGGCCTCCGTACATGGTACATTAAATCTACAAAGCAGTGTAAATGACACAGTTGCATTTGTTATAGCCATCTAGGCTACAGTGGCGTCCTCTCCACTTATTTTTAGCTTTCTTGGTGTCTCCCAATAGGGTTCTATACTTTGAAGATATTTTGTAACTTAAACTAATGTCTAAGTGTTGGATATGTGACATTCAATAAAGGTAATACTCTACAGCACAGATTGATAGGAAACTTATGTATAATGATGCAAGGAGATTGATTAGGTAGTCTACAAGACCAGAGGGGCAAAGTCCAGAGCTGAGCACTGGAGAGTGGGAAAATCCAGGAGTTGCTCATCCCCAAAAGCTGGAAGCTGCAGTGACACTAGTCTAAGATCAAAGGCCTGGAAGCTTCCTGGAGAATCACCAGTCCCAGTCTGGGTTGGGAGGCAGCAGAAACCGGAGAGCTGGAGACCAGCGTCCAAAGGCAACAACAGCAATGGACACATCCATCCAAGGAGACCCAAGAAGACTGGAGCTCTTCAAACTTTCCTTCTTTCCCTTTTTAGTTCATTCAGGATACATGCCTATTGGCTGGTGCCCATGTCAGTCATCCACAGACACATCAGGAACCGTGCTCTTCTGATCAGCTGGGTGTTTCCTAATGCAGTCAAAGTGCTATGCTGAAATTACTGGTCACACTATAAGTTTGCTATCCGCATGGCACTAGCATCTAGTAAGGCATGGAAACTGGACATTCCCCTTGGGGTGTGGCCAGCACCACAAAGCTGTAGGGAATGGGAGGATGGGACTGGGATGGACAGGCCCTTGGGACCTGGGGAAATCCTCACTACAAGCCAGCTGGAAATGCACTCCTGTAATCCCAGTGCTTGGGAGGCTGAGGCAGAAAGATCACCATGAATTTAAGGCCAGCCGGGACTGCTATGATTTGGATCTAAAATGTCCCCCAAAGGCTTGTGCATTGAGAGTTTGGTCCCCAATGCCACAGGATTTAGAGGTGTCACTTTTGGAAGGCAATGGGACTTAACTCAGGAGGTGGGACCTAGTTACAGGGAGTGGGGTCATGGGGTTGAGCCTTTGGGAACTCTGTCTTGTCCCTGGTCCCTTCCTCCCTGGCTTTTTCTCTGTCACTCTGCTTCTTGGCCACCTATGAGGTGAGCAGCATCCTCTCTGTCCTCCCTGGGATATTTCTGCTCTAGTGCAGGCCCAAAGTAATGGACTGAATCCCTGAAACTGGGAGCCAAAAATAAACCTTTCTTCCTTTAAATTGACTTCCCCAGGTATTTTGTCACAGCTATAGAATGCTAACACAGCCATCAGTGATCCTATGGTTCATTCCTCATATTTAGTTTCTCCCCAAGGCTTACTGATTGTCTTAGTTACTTTTTATTCATTGCTGAGACAAAATACCTGATGCCCAAAGTTGGGAAAGCAAAGGTTTATTTCTTACAGTTTTTGGAGGTTTCAGTCCATACTCAGTTGGCTCCAAGGCAGGGTGGCATGGCGGGGCTGAAGTTCATGGAGGCTGCAAACAGCAAAGTGGAAACCGGCAAGAGAGAGAGACACGCCTTCCTCCTGCCATTACATCACATCCTGGCTCCACCCCTAGGCCGGTGTAACACTCACACCCCCAATCCAAGCACTAGACAATGAACCAATCACAAATGCACAATGCAAATACATGCAAATTGCATGCAAATGTAATGCAAATACTATGTCTCACTGACATAAACCATGACACTGATTTACTCTCATAATGTGTCAAAATCTACACTTCCCATCTGCATCAACATCCACCACCTTGGGCTGAATCCTGCCCATTAGTGGGAGATTTCAACCCTTTCCTGGGCTGAGAAATGCAAACCTTGTTTGAGGGCCAACACTCAGAATTGGACTTTGGTACCAGCTTTGTCAATCACAGCACCTGTCTTTCCAGTCCCTCCTGCGGGAAGCTGGTCGATTCTCACCACCCATTCAAAGAAACTATATTTTGGGCCATGAGGCCCTGACAGTTCATTGGGCCAGAAAGGGCTGCCTGGTCCAATGGCAGCTGTTGATTGGCTGGCTAGCAACATGTGACATGGTCTCTTGTTAAAGGAAGCACATTAAGTCAATTGGGTTCTCTCCAGAGAAGGTGAGCAAAAAACATGGCAGGAAGCCGGGCATGGCAGTGCACATCTGTGACCCCAGCCCTCTGGGAGGCAAGTTCAAGCACAGCCTGGGCAACTTAGCAAATTAGTGAGACACTGTCTCACAAACAAAAACAGGGCTGGGGATGTAGCTCAGTGTGAAGGTCCTGGGCTCAGTCTCCAACACTTGGGAGGGGATACGGTGGGACAGACAGGGGTTGAAGAAGCCACTCCTAGGCTCTATGCCGGATACGTTAGAAGGAACAGCCTGTGCCCAGGGAGGAGGCTGGAGCTGACACTGTGAGCAGGAGAGCTGTGAGAAGTAAGCCATGCATCATAAATAGGACTCTAAATGGAATGTTTAGCTTTAGGAAAAAATTCTCACATTGTCCTTATTTTCTTGGTTTGTCATACAACAGAGAAGACCACAGTGGGGCACTTGGGTCCCGGAATGTGGCTCACATCAAACAAGCTGTTCTTCAGGCTGGGGCCTCACGAGGTGACAGGAGTCTTGTGGAGCTAGAGAAACAGCCCAGATTGTCCCCTGGGGGTGCAGACAATAGCAGCTGCCACATTTCTCATCAGCCCTCCGCTCCACAAGACACCGATGCTCACTTTAGCATTTCGACTTTGTTGCAGGGGAAGCCGGTGGTGTTTGTTATTCCACTGGCTGGTGTGTGTAGAAGCACACTGACCCTGGCGCTGTGGGTGCCTGGTGCTCCCTAGCCTCCCCATCGCCTTGCAGCCCGGCCAGCAGGAGACCACGGGGCTGGCCAGCCGAGTTCCTTCTGACAAGGTCCAGAGGTCCGGCACTGGTCGGATTCCCTGAGGAATCTGCTTGCCAGACCCTGGGAGTCATGAACAGGACAGGTGTCAGTGCCAGGCCCTCAAGACTGTGGAGGGAGCTAGGTCACATGTGGCCTGCACAGTCTGACTTCCTGGACTGGTGACCTGGCTCATATCAGCCATGGGACCTGGGGGAGACACTCAACCCATCCCTCAATGCCTGACTTTCCTCCTCTGCACAAGAAACAAGGGATCAAATTCTTTGGGATCAAAGAACATGGTAAATGTCTGCATTTAAAAAATATATGATAGGAAAAGACACATTGCCATGAACCCTCCATGGAAATCCTCCCCCTCGAGTTGAACATGCTTCTCCCATCATTCTTGCTGTGTTCTGGAGCAGGTCTGAAGTCCTCTTTCCTGAGGGTCTTTAGTCTTGCCGCTGTGGCTGCCTCCATGTCCTGAACTGATACAAAACATTTTCCCTTACATGGCATTTTGTCTTTGAAGAAGGACCAAAAGCTTCAAGGTACCAGATCCAGTGAAGAAAGTGGATAAGAACACATTGTAGTACTTTTATTTGACATAAATTATCATAAATGCTTTGAATCAATTCAGGCCAGTGAGGTAGCCATGAAAAGACACTCACGAAGGAGGACTTCCAGAACTGCTTCAGAAAGTGGTCAGAACCATGGGATAAGTGTTTTCAAAGTGAGAGGGGTGTCAATGACAATGTGTCACCCTGTTATACATTTTAAAAGTAACATCCACTGTAGTTTTCGATCATACCTCATATATACCTCCTAATTTTATCAAGGTTAACCTACTAAGTTGACCTACATGGAACTGTCCTTTTTTATAGGCCCAAAATGGTTTGTTCTAATACAGTTGTGACTGACATGCAGTAAGTGCTTAATTAATACCAGTTAAAAAATAATTCACATTTACTGTACTTTACACCTTTTCTGACAGTGAGCACCAGCCACTTACGCCCAGGCCTTGCCCAGTGGTTATGAGAGAAGGAAGGTGTCCATACTGGACATGGTGGGCTGGGGGCTGGGGGGCTCAGGGCTTCCCCCACCCACCTTTCTGAGGCGCTGATGAACCCCTCTTAGCTCTGTCAGATTCCTGGGGTCCCCGGGCCACAGCTCTCTCTCCTCACTTCTCAGCTATGTGTGTCACCCATTTGCTACTCATACATTAAAATCTCAGGGACCTACTGCCCCCTGCATCCTTGGGCCAGGGATCTACCATGAGAGCCTGAGTCCACGTTCTCACCGCAAGTCCTCTCCTCTTGGCCAGGCTCACCTGTCCACTCATCTCATCTGCTGTCACCTGCCATCTCATCCAGCCCCGGAATCCACTTAGCAAATTCATCTCCAGCCCATCTCACCCTTAAAATCATTGCTGTGTGACAGAGATGCACAAAGTTAGAACCTCTGATCTCCCAAGGTTCTACAAAATGTCACTGTGGCTACTGCCATCGGCCCCTCAGGGCCTGTCAGGGTCCAGGGCTTGATCTCTGCTCAGAAGCCATCTCTTAATGTTAGCGCTGTTTGCTGAACCTTCATAAGGACCAAGCCCTTTTTACACAAGCCGTTTTCTAGCATTTTATCAAAAGCAGCAAGAAACAGGCAGCACCTTCAAGAGACCAGGCCTTAGGCTTTCTCAGGGACCACTACCTGTCTGTAGGTGACAACATTGCTAAGCTTTCTCCAGCTACACAGACTCTCCCCTCTGGGTTCCGGAAGCTCCCCTCCCTGATTCCTCAGGGTCCAGCCAGCCCTGCCTGTCCTTCAGTTCCAAACTGCTTTGAAATTCTTAGTTTTTGTTACAGTGGCAAGTCACTTTCAAATACCAAAGCTGTATTAATCATCTATTGCTTTGTAGCAAACTACTCGCCCATGTAATAGCTTCACCAGCAAACATTCACAGTCTCCCGCCGTTTCCGGGGGAAGGAAGCTGGGGTCTCGTGTTGGGTGACTCTGGCTTTTGGGCTTCCATGAGCTTGTACCAAGTTCCCTGCTACGTGAACTTCTCCTTTGGCTTCATTTGGGATTCGCCCCCAAAAGGACGCAGAAGAGAGTCTCCAAGATGGAAACCACCATGCCTTTGAGGACCTAGTCTTACTCCCCCACTGCCACTTCCTCCTTATTCTTATGGTCAGGGTGTTAGCTTTCCATCCCTATGACTGTATACATGGGAGAGTCAACATAAAGGAGGCAAGATTTATTGTTGCTCATCATTTCAGAGACTTGAGTCCGAGTGGGCCAGCTCCATTGTTCAGAGCTGTGGTGAGCCAGATGCATCCCAGCAGAAGGGAGTGGCGGGGGTGGGGAAGCTAGCTGCTCACGTCAGGGCAGCCAGGAAGCAGAGACAGGGAAAGAGTCAGAGAGAGGAGAGGGCTGGGGACCTGGTACAGTTCTCCAAGATCTCCCATAACGCCATCAAATGGTGACTCCTCAGTGGGCTCATTAATTGATGAAGTTAGGCGGCCTGTGATCCAGTCACTTCCCCAGATACCATCAGCAAACAAGCTTTCCACACACAGGGTCTTTCAAGGAACATTCAGGATCCTAACTACAGTCATACACATCTCAGGCCTGACAAAGACACTGATAGAAGTAGGCAAGGCTCGCTGGGGCCATGTTGGCAACTGACTACCCCAGTGACAAAAACACAGGATATTTCCCCCTAAGACCTACCAGAAGACAGGGCTGTGGACACTGCATTCTTCAATTCAGTGTGGAAATAGTGCTGGCCAGGGCAATAAGGCAAGAAAAAAAAAAAAAAAGGAAGAAAGAAAGAGGAAAAAGAAATGCATACAGGTTGGAAACAATGAAATAAACTCTTCTTCATTGGCATATGATACAATAGTCTACCCCCCCAAAGATGACCCTGTTCCTGAAGTTGATCTGTAGATTCCTTATGATTCCAATAAAAACCATAGGAGGCGCTTTTGGGGGGAGGGGATAGAAAATAACAAACTAATTCTAAAAAAGACATATCATAGTCCGAACACTCTCTTAAAAGATTGAAGTTATTGAACTTATATTAGTTAATTTCTAAACCTATAAAATTCCAGAGATCAAGACAGGGTGGTATTGGTGTCGAAAGAGATAGGTATTTAATGGGACAGAAATACAGCGCGCAAATAGATAGAGCTGATTGATTTCTTAAGTGGCCTTCCTGAGAATTAACTCACACATCCTGTAATTCTGCCGTTTAAATTGTACTGTTCGGTGGTTTTTAGTGCATTCAGGGAGTTGTGTAACCCTCGCCAAAGCTGGTTTAATCTGCCCTGTCATTCCTCTCCCCGGCCACCCCACCCAACCCTTTAACACCAACCACCCCCCCAATCTCCTTCTGACCTACCTATTCCATTTGATATCAATGTACATGTTATACACGTGGAGTCATATAAGACACAGAGTTCTTTCACTTATCATACTGTTTCAAGGTTCTTCTGCGTATCAGTATCAAATTCCTTTTTGGGGGGGGACTGAGAATTGAACTTATGACCTTGCATTTGCTAGGCAGGTGCTTATGCCACTGAGCTATGTTCCTGGCCAAATAATGCCAAATATTTCATCGCCAAATAACGTCCCATTGCATGGAGAGAGCACGCTGTGTTTATCCACCCATCATCTGATGGACGTTTCAGCTCTCACTGTTTGGCTCATGATTAAGGGTGCTATGACCAGCCATGTGCACACGTTCTGTGTGGACATATGTTTTCATCTCTCTTGGGTAAACACCTAGGAGAAAACTTTCTGGGTCTCACAGTAACTCTGTTCAACTCTCTCAAGGACTGCAAACTGTCTCCCAGAGCAGTGGCAGCGTTTCACAGTTCCCCCAGCAACATGTGCAGGGAGCCGCACTTTCTCCACGTCCTCATCGACATTTGGGACCAGCCGTCTTTGAGACCGTAGCCATCCCGATAGACGTGGAGCCATACCATACTGTGGCTTCGATTTGCATTTCTGAGCAGCATTCTATGTTCTTAATGGTTGCTTACACGTCTTCTTTGGAGAAATGTCTACAAATCTTTTTTGCTTATTTATTTTATTTATTTATTTTTTTGGTACTGAAGATCAAACTCATAGCCTCTTGCTTGCCATGCGGGCACTTGTGCTGCTGAGTTAAATCTCTGGCCCTTTTGCCTTTGTTAATTGACATTGGTGTGTGTGTGTGTGTGTGTACACACACGCATGTGCACTCTAAGAGTTATACTTTATATATTCTGGATACAAGTGCCTTATTAGATATGTCATTTACAAATGTCCCCTCCATATTTTGGGTGGCTTTTTTACTTTCTTGATTCTATAATTTGCAACACAGGGCCTTTTAATTTTGGTGTGGTCCAATTTATCTACATTTGTCTTTTGTTGCTTGTACTGTAGTTTTTGTTCTGTTTTGTTTTGTTGTTGTTGTTGTTACTGTTTAAACAAGTCTCTCAATATGTAGCCCAGGATGGCCTCGAACTTGCAGGAGCCTTCCTGCCTCAGCCTCCTGAGTGCTGAGATTACAAGCATGCGCCATCAGATTCACTTGTATTATAGTTTTAATATCTAAAAAATTATTGCCTATCTCAAGGTAGTGAAGATTTACTGTGTTATCTTCTAAGCGTTGTATAGTTAACTTTTATGTAGAATTCCATGATCCATTTTGAGTTCTTTGTTATTTGTGGTATAAGGTGGGAGTCCAACTTCATTTTTTGGCGCATGGATACCCAATTGTCTCAATGCCAATTGTTTAAAAAGCTATTTTTTCCTCAGGCCAGTTGGCTTTTGATGAAGATATCAAAGCAGTTCAGTGAAGAAAGAATAGTATTCCAATCAGCCATCCTGAAGTTAAAACAGACACCCGAGCCTTACTTCACACCAGATGTAGAACCTGACTCTAAATGGGCCACAGGCATAAATGTCAGAGCTGAAAATATAAATTTCTAGAAAATAGAGGGGACAAATTCTTGGTGACCTTGGATTAAGGAAAGCCCAAACTATAAAGGTTTTAAAAAATTGAGGGACTGTGCTTCAATACACATTTCCTTCCAAAAGACTATGTTAGCAAGTAAAAATAGGGCTGGCGATATAGCTCAGTGGTACAGACAGGTGCTGAAAAGCACAAGGTCCTGAGTTCAATTCCTGGTACAAAAAAAAAGAAGAAAGAAAAAGGTAAAACTATACAAACTGGATAAAATATTGGCAGAATACATCTGCTAAAGGACTTGTATTCAGTATCTTATAAATATCTTTTATAACTCAGTAGTTTTAAAAAACCCACAAAAGTAGTGGAACAATGTCATGAACGATTACATACAAAAATCAGTTGTTGATATGATCAGTCCTTGTAGAAATCCAAACCCTAACCCTAGCCACGCCCACTCGGCTGGCTGAAATGAACAAGGCTGACCCTCCGCACCGGGCGGGAACGTGGGGTATCCACATCCCTCGGCGTTCACACCCTGGCCAGGGGGAGTGCAAGTGTCACAAGCACGTTGGGAACCTGCTCCACGGTCATGGAGAAGGCTAAACACACACCTACTGTGTCTCATCTGGCCACCTTAGGTACTTAACGCAAGGGAAACAAAAATACAAACCTATGCAAAGACACGTACATGAATATTCATAAAACGTTGTAAATCTGGGGTAGAATTATCCCAAGATCTCTTTTTTAAGAGGTCATTCTAAATACTCTGACTAGGCATCTGTGACGCGCTGGGCAGTAAATCCAAGGTAACGAGCTGCTTCTCAGTAGCTGCTTAGCACGTTTGCTTGGCTCAATGTATGGCTAAATGAAACCCATGCCTGGCGTTCAAGTATTATTTGTGCAAAAACAATAAAACTACACTAAGAGAAATAAAAATGAAGTGGAAAATTCCATCATGATCTACTTTTTTGGACAAATCAGCTCTTTTATTTTTTCCTTGATCCCATCTGGTATTTGTCTGCATGCATAAAACATTCTTCCACAGTTGTAAAAACCCAATTTTGCATTCGGCTTTTGAAAAACAATTGTAATATTGCAAACCATTTTCCACATTGCCCCTTAGCCTTCACAATTATTTTTAACGGCTGTGTTATTTACTCTGTGGATTTACCACTCCTTAACGTTTCTCTCTACTGCTACACATACAGTGGCTTTTTAAAAGTTGCTATTAGAAAAAAAAATGTAGTTAATATTTTCTTTCTGTTGGGGTTATTTCTTTGAGATATATTTCTAGGAGCTGGATTATTGGGTGAGAACAAAACATTTCTATGGCCCTCGATGTAAGTTGTCAAATGGATCCTGTGAATTCATTCACCCAATATTTATTGGGCGTTTTTTTCACGCCAGACACTGATGAAGGGCAGAGGGACGGGGGTGGGCACAACACGCAGTGTCCACTTAGAGATCCTCTGGTCTAGTGGGCAGACAGGCTCCTTCCGGTCCCCAGAGAGGGCCACAGGGCAGGCTGCGGTCACAAAGGAGAGACACACAGAGCTATGAAGATGGTGGAAGCTGCCTCGCCTGATAGTGCAGGGAGGGTATTCGAAGGAACAAGTGACCGTGGTGGTGATGTCATGTGCAGAGCAAGGGACAGTGAAAGGAACCGGGCTGGACTGGGGTGGCTTTGCACACGGGCTCCAGGGTCACTGAGATGGGCAGGAGGAGCCAACGGGTGGGCAGCTGGACCTGGCTCTGGAATCAGGCAGTTTGGGATGGAGCCAGCAATTTATAAGTCACTAAATATAAAAATGATGACGAGGTGCCATCAGGCTTGGTAGTGTATCTATCTCTATAATCCCAGCACTCGGGAGGCTGAGGCAGGAGGATGGAGGGAAGTTCAAGGCCAGCTTGAACTACATAGCAAGACTCTACCTCAAAAAACAAAAGGAAGCACACCCTAAATTGAAGTAGCCGCATTTTAGGGTGCCTCCCTAATCCTTCCTTCAGTTGCCTCACATGCTGCGGAGCCGTCCTGGCAAATGCCTTTTGGGTCACTGGTGACCTTGGTGTAGTGTCACGCTGGAGAGACAAGCAGTGAGAAGAAATGAGCAAGAAACGAGGACGCAGGCTGAGCGTCTGCGCTGACTGGTCCGGACGCAGCTGGGCAAGAGGGGTTGGCCAGGGAGAGCACAGGGTGGGCTGAGGCCTGAGGCTGCTTCAATTCACTACGTAGCCCAGCCTGGCCCCAAACTCGAGGCAAGCCTTCTGCCTCAGCCTCCAGAGTGCTGGGATTAACAGGTGTGCTATCATGGCTGGCTTTGGCTGTCCCTCTTGCCTGCAGTCACTTTCCTGTCACCTGACTCTCTCTCTCTGTCTCTCTGTCTCTCTCTCTCTGTCCTTCTCTTTCTCTGTCTCCTCCACTGGTGGCTGCACACACCAGCCACTCAATTCGGCTGAAAGCGAGTGTTTCCAACCACCAAATGGTTTGCCACTGAAGCTCTCAGGCCCTTCTCCTCCTCCTCCATGATTCTTCCGCTTCTGTCTACATGTGGGTTTTCCGAGCACGTCCGAGCCTCTGCTCCATCTTAGACACTAACCCGAGGGGCTGAAGCTCCATGGACTCCGTAGGGAGTGAGGGAGCCGGGATGTGGGTTGTGGCGATGGGGCCGACGGCTGAGCTCCGCACCCTGCTGGACGCATGTTCAAACCCAGCACCACCACTGGCCGTGACTTCGGGGGCAAGCGGCTCAACCCCCAAGTTCCCATCCCCATCAAATGGGGTTCACTTGTCTCCTAGGGTGTCGGGGGAATGAATGGAAAGGCGGGGGCCCACGCCTCGCACTGGAGATGGACGGACAAAGATTCCGGCCCCACTTTCCTGCAGCTAGGCCTCACCTGCCCGGGAGGGACTCTGCCAGGGCCTCAGCAGAGGTGGGGACACAAAGGCTGGGGTAGCACAGAATCCTCTAGGGACAGCTAGGACCCCGCCCTGCCCTGGGGGGCTGATTCTGTGCTCTGTGGGCTCAGCTGCCTGTACCCCGAGCATCCGTTCCCAAACCTCCCAGTTCTTCCCATTCCCAGCCACAGACGTGGTTCAGAAACAGTCTGGGAAGACGGAGAGAAGTGTGAAGTATTCGCTTAAGGTTTAGGGAAAGAACCATTGGCTCTGCTCTCACCCACCAAACTCAAAGGAGGGACTGCAGGTGGGGCGAGGGGCAGCAGGAAGGAGAGGAGGAGTCAGGGGCACAGGGAGAGAAGCTGCTGGTTTGGGGATTGTTAGATAAAACACAAGACACACTATGCACTTCAAGCATCACATAAAGGATGCATAAGGCTTTAGCATGAGTATGTCCCAAACTGAAACTGCAGGGAGCTGAAGGCAAAACTGGGCTTCTCGTAAAGGCCTCGGCCATCCTCAAACTGAAAAAAGTATTTAACTGAAATTCAAATTTAACTACATCTTGTATTTTTTTTTTCTTGCTCATTAGAGTAACTCAATGACTCCATACACAGCAGAAAGATTTTAAAACCTGGGTGTTTGGGGACCTGTGTGCACCACTGGATCAAGCCTTACCTGAAGCTCACACTTCTGAAATTTTCAAATCTGTGAACCCAGACTACAAGATACAAAAATAGCTTTCAGGGGCTGGGGATATAGCTCAATGCCTTGTGTCTGGCAAGCACAAGGTCCTGAGTTCGATTCCTGATACCCCCCCAATTTTTTTTCCAGTTTCCCAGAACCTTCACCCTGATGAGAAGCTGAAGACTTGGACCTTGCCAGGACACAGTTCCTGTTAGGAGGAGGCTCGCTTTGGACTCTGCTCTTGTCTGGCTGCCTTTGTCAGGAACCTCTGCTTGGTCCCTGACTTTTCCTCTCAAACCAGAACCCCTGCAGACGCTCCCTGGACTAAGCCGGTCTTTATTTTTAGACCGAGGCCTTTACGAGAAGCCCAGTTTTGCCTTCAGCTCCCTGCAGTGGTCTGAGCCCAAGCCAGGTGGCTCTGAGAAGTCATTACCGCCCGTCCCGAGGGTGCTGCAGCCGGACCTCCACACAGACCGGCCAGTGTCTGCTTGTTTTTCTTTGGGACCAGAAGAAACCAGCTCCTCTGAATTCTCAATGGCCCGGCTTGGAAACCAGCTTGCCAGAGCGAGGGCGCGAGGGAGGCGGGGCAGAGAAGCGTCCTCTGGGGAAGCTCTGGCCAGCGCATTAAAGAGGCAGGGTTTTGCTGGAAACTGTGTGCCCCGGCCAAGACCAGGTGGAAAGATCAATCCGGGCTTTATGAATTGGCCCCTTCATGTGCTCTGGGTCTGACTTGCTTCATCTGTACGACAGGGTTGGGCCATCACGCCAAACACCGGATCTGGATCCGGGCCAGGGCCCAGGGGAACAGCACGGTGTCCTGACACCTGGCCTGAGAGGGAGGCGGGGCTGGGTGGAGGGCAGAGCGGGGAAGCCCAGGTGGGACGCAGACTGACCACAAGGCTGCAGCTTCCCGGCAGCCCGCATGGCCGGGTCCTTGAGAACTGGCGGCCTAGGCCCTCCGGGTTGGCCCTGCTCTGCCCCCTTGGAGACAGTCCTGTCCCGGCCCCTTGCAACCTCTCAGGTGCTGATCCAGAACAGATCTGCTGGCCTCCCCAGCCTCCCCCGGGGCAGGGGACCCTCCTCCTGTGATGTATCAGTCAGCGCGGCCGAGACGAGTAGGCCCGGGCCTGTCAGGCATGACCACCACGTGGCCTGGGGTCCCGCCTGCCCTGCCGCCCCGCGTGCTTCCAGCTGCAGGAAACACGGGCTCATCCTTCTCCACTCGGACATTCAGTCTTTGGCCCGTGGCCTCCGTTGCATCTTTAAACTCGCTCTGAAGTCAGCCCGGGAGACGCTGGGGTCCTTAGTCAAGCCTGAGAGGGTCCTGTGGACCATTTTCCACAGATTAGAACCCGGGCCGGTGGCCACACCCAACAAGCAGGCCATGGTGCCGCCTGAGCTAAGGGGAGACACGCCACGGGCGGGGGGCCGGGAGGAGTCCCTGCCTCCGTTCCCAAAGCCTGTGGCCCGCGTGTCTGACTCCTCCTGCCCCTTTTCTAGCTCTGTCTATGACAGGCGTGTGCAGGCCCTGTTCCCCCAAAAGCTCCCTGAGGGCAGAGACTCTACCTCATCCTCCTCCCCAGCCTCCCTTTAGGAGACCAACCTTCCCAGAACACGGTCCCGCCCGCCCGACGACGAATGCCTTCCTCGGAGAATTCCTGAATTCCACGAGGTGGAAAATCTAACCCAACGGCCAACGAAAGATCAAAAGAGAATTTATGGTAAGGCACCCTCACTCCTGCATTTCTCTTTCACAGCCTGCTGCCTTCTGTTCTCGCCTTGGTTTTCCCAGGCAGGCTTCCCCAAGCCCCAGGCTAGCGAGTTTCCTAACGTTCAGTTTATTAGCAGCAGTCGTCCTCTGGCTGCCAATAGCCACAATTTACAGTCTCTCCTTGCTGCTGTCCGGAGTGTGGGGCGTGCGGCCCTGGGCTCCCGTCTGACCCAGATATGTTCTTCCAGGGTGATTTTGAAGACAAATGAATGGATCCATTGAGTCTCAGGCACTGGGTGAGACTCTGTAAATACCTTCCCTTTCCATGGCATAAACGTCCAGCGGGAAAAGGATTACAATAGTTAGTTTATAGATGAGGAAACTGAGGCTCAGGGTGGTTAAGGAATCTGCCTCTGGGTCACCAAGCTAGAATGTGGCCAGAGCGGCCACCAAACCACGCTGCCTCCCACCCTCTCTGCCTTACTGCAGCTCCCCTCTCCCTTTTGTTTGCCTGGTGACTCACTCGGGAAATATTCAGAGCATCTGAGATATGTCCCCTGTCCGGGTAGCGATGCCCAGTGTGGATGGTGCCGTGGTCCCCAGGGAACCCCTGGCCAGCATCAGAGAGACCTGGAAGCAGTGACACCCGGCCACATCCATGCTCTAAGGTACAGGAAGTGCCACAGCTCAAAGAGGCGACTGCAGCGGTGCTAAGGCAGCCCGGGTGCAGGACTGTAGGAAGGGGCAGGGTTAGGGTCCTCTGGTGGAGCCCCCTGTGCTATATTGGAGGAACCTGGTAGGAACACCTTCACTGAACCTCTGGCTAAGCCAGATCTGCCGAATCGGCCAGCTGCAGGCACAACTGGCTTCCAGCGGCTTGGCTGCCCGGGTTTGAGGCTCTTTATCCAGGCCTGCCCACTGTGCCCACTTCCTCCCAACCCTGCACCCTTGGGTGCTGCAGCACCTACGATCCTGACCCTGTGGGCTTCCTACTCCTGCCAGGTGGGGCTTGGACGCCCGACTCCCAGGGGTCCGAGTCGCCCCATGCCCTCTCCCGAGGAGGCCAGGCCCTCCGAGCAAACCTTCAAGGCCACGTGTTTCCCTCCTTTTCAGAATAAGCACATTCCGGCTCAGGTTGGCCCTTACCCTGGCTGGGCAAGCCCGTTCCACGGCCCTGTGTCAGAGCGTCCTCTGTCACCCTCCGGGTGAGACAAGGCGGAAAAAAAGGCTTCTATTTATCCGGATGTTTGACATCCAGAGAAGGAATATTATTGTTTCTCCAGGCAAATACTGGAACTCCGCTGAAAAATATTTTCGATCAGCCGGACTGAAGTCCAGCGTCTTTGGGAGCCACAGCCAACACACACAGGGCCGGGGTTTGGGTAGGGCCTGCTCCTCCTGGCAGCCCCAGCCCTGCTGGATGCCCTGGCCAGGGCGCGTCTGGTCTCGGGCACGAGGCGCCTGCTGCGATGCCCGTACTGTGTCCAGGCAGAGCCAGGGAATCCTTGTCCTGCATTGCAGGCTCGGCCTCCAGGGCTGAGCTCCCAGAAACCGTGTGGCTGAGACCCACTTCCTGCCCGACAGCCTCCTGCCGGGCGCAGGGGCACAGGCTGGGGCTCTGAGAGTCCAGCGGGCGCCATCTGTGCTCACAGAAACACTGGACAAGGGGCAAGTTTGGTTCTGGTGTTGTTTGGTTTTACGTTGCAAATGTAAGACTCAGTTACTAATCAAATTTGGAAAGTATGGCCAAGCAAAAAGAGAGGATGAAAATCACCTATTTTCCCATCTCCCAGAAAAAAATAGTGACTAATATTTTATATAACTCATGATATATTTCTTTTAAAAAAGACAAAAAAACCCCAAGAATGTTATCATTCAGTATGTACCATTTTATAATTCACTTTTCCTCCCACTAGTATCCTGCGAGTATCTTCCCATTTCAGTAAATACTCCTCTGAAACATGGTTCATAGCTATCCAAATACAGTGAATGTTTAAACTGTGTCATAGGAAGAGACATATTGGTAATTAACCTGCCTCAGAATCCTCGCCCTCACTTTAAACACACTTGCCCCATAATCCTTGCCTCTTTCTGTCTTTTTCTTTTCTTTTCTTTCTTTCTTTCTTTCTTTTTCTTTTTTTTTTTTTTTTGTTTTTTTTGAGACAGGGTTTCAGTATGTAGTTCAGGCGGGCCTTGAACTCACTCTGTAGCCCAGGCTGGCCTTGAATTTTCGGAGATTCTCCTGCCTCTGTCTCCACCTCCGGAGTGCTGGCTGGGATTATAGGCGTGAGCCACCACACCCAGCTCCTGGCCACTTCCTGCAGAATTCCCGGAAGTCCTCTTTCAGGAGCATCTAATGTGCGCTATCGTGCTGCCTCGATGTCCTGAGTCCATTCTAAACCAGATCTTTCTTGGTCATTTTGACTGGGAAGAAGACCCACAAGTCGCACAATGCCCGACTCTGTGAGATAGGTGGACAAAGACACATCGTCATGTTTTTATTTGACAGGAACCACATGCAAAGACAAGGGCCTGAGAAAATGGCCCCCTCTGCTATCAAGACAATGCTCTGTGTCACCCATCACTTCTGTGTGGCAATTTCTGTCAAATAAAAACATCACAACATGTCCTCGCCTGCCTTTGTCACTGGATCTGGCCCTGGAGGACCGCTGGCTCTTCCCCACGGTCAAAATGACCAAGAAAGGTAAAGGCTGAGAATCGATGCAGGAAATGCAGGCAGCCAGGGCAGTGCAACTAAAGACATTCATGAAAGGATGTCAGCTCCAGGAATAGCTCGGTGGCACAGCACCTGCCTGGCAAGTGTGAGGTCCTGAGTTTGATTCCCAGCACCAAAAAAAAAAAAAAGATTTCAGAGCTGCTTCAGAAAGTGCCAAGGACAGTGGGATAAGCACATTCAAAACAACACGAGGATTTTGAGGGGTGTTACTAGCAATGGGCTGGCATACTGCATACTGCATACATTATATTTGATTCAGTTGATGCATTACTTTTCCTGGACAATCCTCAATCAGTGGATATTTAGGTAGTTTCTAAGTTTTTTTTTCATTGCTATGAACACCACTATGATGAATATCCCTGAGACTGACTCTCTGAAAACACCCAGAATTGCTCGTAAAAAGTGGTAATTGCCCCTGCATTCTCTGTGTTACTTTACTCAGTGATGATCCGATTCACCCAGTGTAGACATGTCAGAGCCAGAATTTACACCCAGGGCTGTCTGGTTCCCAGACCCTTGCTTTAAACCAGACCAGAGCCACCAATTAAATTCCCCAAAGTATGATCACCTGATGAAAGAGATGCACATGTGAAGACCCCTATATGTGCTCCCCTAGAAAGATGTAGGAGAAAAAATGGTCTATTCCCGCTACGATCAGTGTTAACATTACAAATTTATTTGTTATACATTTAATATTAAAAAGTAAAGTGGTGGTTATTGCTTAAAGTTGCATGGACATGATTACTGTTGAATCAATCTATTTTGCACATTGTGATGGTTTATACCAAGATGTCACCTCAAAGCCTCATCTGTGCATAGATAGGTCTTTTAGAAGTGACCATTTCACAGGAGTGTAATATTCAGGCTCCACTCCGTGTCGGTCCCTGCCATTGGTAGGTAGGGTCCTCCGCAGGTACAATAGCCAGACAGGTCTTAGCAAGTAGAAGTCATGCTGCTGGGTGCATGTGAAACCTCCACCCATACCACCTCGGCACAGGCCTGAGATAAACACTGAATGAGCCCTGTTACCCCAGATCATTAATATGCGCTGCAGAGGTTGCACTTGGATGAGAATTTGCTTGAAATTTGGACACCTCTGCCTTTGAGTCCTACTGGAAAGGTCCATTCAAATATACTGCCTCTTTTCCAGATCTCTGGTTATCAGATTTCTAATTGTGTACTTCCAAGTTCCTGACCAAACCACTGGCAACTGTTTACATAATCAGTTTAGACCCAGTCCTTCCAGCAGCTTCCCTTCCCGGTGAGAGAGCCTGCTCAAAGTTCTGCTCACTGGGAGGGTTTCCCTTCATCCCTTCCCTTCAGGGGTAACCCCCTGTTGAACTACAGAGCTGCTCAGCTGCCACCAGCAAGAGACACTGAAACTCCTACCTGTCTCAGCACAGCTCTTGTGTCTCTTAACCATAATTCTTCTCCCTTACCCACCGTCCCTCTCCTTTACCCACAATCCCTCTCCCTTACCCACAATCCCTCTCCATAAACTTTTCCAGTGAGGTCCTAATGAACTCCCTGATACTAGTACTCTTTTGAAAGAAAGTATCTAGTTTGGGGTCAAAGACCCAGATACTGGGTTGCTTCCTCAGCTTTATCTCAGTGGCCACAAAGCAAACAGCATAGTTACTGACCACAATAATTCAAGTTAGGCTCTTTTTCTACAAGGGGACACCCCCAACCATATCAGAGCAAGTCTACCTCTTTATCTTGGCAGTGTCCAGTTTCTAGCACCCAGAGCATGTGGTCCAAGGCCCAAGTTTTTCTTGACACATTCTTTCCCCTGGGGCATAGAGGCACAGATGCAAATGGAGTCCTGTGACTTGCAGGCCACAGGCCAAAGTCCATAAAGTCATCTCAAAAAAACAAAACAAACAAACAAAAAATCCAAGCCAATTATGCCAATAGCATATATTTCGGGCAAGTCTCTTGATAGCTAGAGTTGTCTAAGGCCTCAGCTCCAACAGCTCCAGCTCCAGGGTGCTCACGGGCACGCGCTGGGCTCCATTTCAAGTCACCGGACTGGACACCCAGGGTGTCCCCCTCCTCACATGGAATCTCGCTAAGTTGTCCTCCTGCCTCAGCCTCCCAAGGAACTGAGACTGCCAGTGCATACCGCCATGCCTGAGGAAGCGCCACAGGTTAAACAAAACTCTGAGCTACCCATCAGCTGAGATCAGAAGAGCAGAAATTCCCCAGGAGAAATGACCCCAGTTCCTCAGGAAAGAACAGATATGAGACCCCTCTCCAAAACTCAACTATCACTGATGAAAAGAAGTCGAAGATCATGATGGGTGGATCGAGTCCGCACTCTGATGTGAACAAACCAGTAAGAGAAATCCTTTTTTTGAGATAATTAGAGGAAGCTGAACATGATGGGATAGAAAACGCTATGAAAGGACTGTTAAGGGCACTGGTTGAGCGGTGATGTGGCTGGGCATGCGCGTAGGTCTCTCTCCCTTAGAATACGCGCTCCGGTCTTTACGGATGACGCGGTAGGGTGCCCAGAAGCTGCTCTGAATAAACCACACAGAGACTCTGCCCTCAGGAAGAGGAGCACACATCCCAGGCGCGGGCTTCACACGCTGATTTCCTCCCAGGCCCGGGGTGGAGGTGGGAGCCGCGACCGTCCGGCGGTGGGACCTGTCACACGCTCCAGGCGGGTGGTGGTCAAGGTCGGTAGCCACACATCAGCAGCCCTGCGAGGTCTCCACAGTGCATCCCCCGAGATAAAGCGATGGAAGCCACGCTTCCGTCCATCACCTTCCCTCGCATGATCTCAGCCACAGCCCAATGATAGGAGACAGCAACCTCCAGCGCAGCGGGCACTGCACGAGGTCCCTGACCGGTGAGCCTCCCACTGCCAAGGCCATCAAAAGAGGGGGAGTGTGGGAAAGTGTCACAGGCCAGAGCTGCTGAGGATGTGTGAGGGCTCCGGGGAGCAGGAGAGCAGAGTCCTGGGATGGAAAAAGAGCATACGGCAAGAAGAAAGTGGGAACAATGAGTGGACTTCCGCTGGGGAGGGTAGTGCATTAATATCATCTCGGCACTTAAAACAGATGTTAGCTGGGTGTGGTGGTGCACACCTGTAATCCCAGCGTTTGTGAGGCTGAGGCAGGAGGATGCTGAGCGTTCAAAGTGAGCTCAAAGACAGCCTGAACTGCAAAGAGAGACTATTTCAAAAAGACACACACACACACACACAGAGGTGTTAATGATGGGGGAACTGGGTGGGGGTTGGTGCATCGTGCATGGAAGCCCTTAGTTCTATGCTCAGTTTTTCTATAAGTCTAAAACTGCTCTTTAAAAACGAAGCCTACTGATTAAGATGGGTACGGGAATGTGTGGAGGGGAAAATGAACAATAACAGGTACAGATGGGTACGTGGGACACTTCCTATTCTACTTTAGTGGATATTTGAAAACTTCCAAAACCCAAGGGTCACATTTTGTTTCTTAGGTCCTTGGCATTGAACCCAGGGGCTCATGCATGGGAGGCTACCGCTGTGCTACCTCCTCAGCCTGTTTCCCATCAGCCGTTCAGCTCCCAATCCTCCTGCCTCAGCCTCCCGAGTCTCGAGTCTCTGAGATTATGCAAGTGCCACCACACCCAGTGTAACATGCTTCCTTTTTAAGGACTCGGAGCAGCTCAGGAGTCCTCCCGGGGCTGAAGCAGCCCTCCAGGGCTCCAGCAGGAAGTGTTACCATGCCTGGCATTGGCAAGGGTGGGAGCACGGAACCCTGAGTCCTGCTGTGGCCTGCACCGCTAGTGTCACCTCTGATCCTCCGCCTCACGGCAGCTGCCCAGGGCCTGAACCCACAGAGCCCGTGTGTCCCTGCTTCCCACGTCCCCAGCTCCTGAGTGCAGTCTGAACCTTCGCATCTGACTGGGAGCCTCCGGCCAGCGGCCCCGAGGCGGGGAAGGGACACTGGGGGCCTTTCGGCTGCTACAGTGGGGTGAGGCTCGGCCTCAGCCTCAGGTTCATCACCAGGGAGCTCCCTGACGTGGGGAGAGGCTGCCCCAGGCCCCTGAAACCTCCCCGACCAGTGAGGCCCTGGCTCTAGTCGTGACCTAAGGTCCTAGCCCTTGGGGGAAGAGATGAGATCTTTCCTGGAACAGAGGCCTGGAGCCTTAGGTGCAGCCAGCCCTGTCCCAGGTGGCTACGTGTCCCGGGCAGGTCACCCTGCTAGCTGCCTCCCTGTCCTCTGTCCCTCATGGGATCATCCCAGATTGAAGCTGGCACTCTCGCAGGGCCTGTGGGACGATCTTGGTGGCCCTGGTCCCCACCTGTGAAGTGGGGGCTGCTCACTGGACCCTGGGACTGGCCTGCTCTGGGGTCCTCCGAGGAGAGCCAGCAGGCACGGCTCAGGGACACCTAGAGAGAAAGCCCGGGAGGGAGGTGTCGCGGTGCCATCCACTCGGGACCTAGCAGCCTAGACCTGAGCCTCAGGCCACCCTCCTGTGCAGGGGGAAGCCAGGGTGGGTGACACGCGCCGTCTCTCCAGGGGAGGGGCCCAGAGAGAGGAGCGCATCGCGGAACATAAATCAAATGAGGTGTAAAATTGTTCCAAGCCATGCTTCGTAAAACTACCGCAATATGTCGTTAATGGCGCCAGAGCTGGGGACACTTGGGCGGGCACTCAGCAGCCGGGTGGGCAGCGATTAGCTTAGGAGCGATGACAGGAAGGCGCAGCTCATCTGAGGGGTGCTGTGCACCCTCCCTGGGCCACACTGCCCCTGGAAGGGACCTGAGGGTGACAGAGAGAGGCAGGGACCCATGTGGCCTGGCCCAGAAGGGCTCTGAGTATCACGCCTGCAGTCAGAGGGAGTCTGAGGTCACTCCGCCCACAGCCCAGGCCCCGAGAAGGGCAGCCAGCAGTCACCCCAGAAACAGCTACAGCCAAGGGGCCAGGCCGGGCCACAGGCAGCAGCCGGCAGGTCTGCCCGAGGTCAGGCCTCTAGGCCCAGGGGGACCCACTCCGGGTGCCCAGAGTGGTCAGGGGCACTCCTGGGTGAGCGGCTTCTTCTGTCTGTTCTTTCACTGAGGAAGGTGGGCAGGGAGGCAGGGTGCAAGGGACCGTGACCAGCGCTGTGCAGCCCTCCTAGCGGCAGGAAGCGCTGCTCAGCGCAATCACTGCCCTCCATTCACCGATTCACCGCATCATCCCAGCCTTCCTTACTCTGCTGGGATTCAGCAAAACTCTAGGCCACCAGCAGAGGTCAGTGGCTTGACCGGGGGCCCTGGAGGCTCACCAAGGGTCAGCTCACCCCTGTGCAAAGACTGTTGAGGCAGAGGCTCCTGCAGACACCCCTGGAGGGCACCCTCTTCCCTCCCCCACGCCCCACCCCGAGAGCCCAGCCCTGGGTGTGACAGGTACGCAGTGCGTGCTGAGGCCCCAGCCTTCTCTGCACGACAGAGGTCCCCAAAAGCAGACCCTCAGGCTAATTTAGGGCACAAGACATCATGTCGTGCACACCTGGCAGCAAGAGGGAGGGCGGAGGGGGTGGGGCCCCAGAAGACCCAGAGGAAGGACCCGCAAGCCCAGCCAGCACCTGCTGCCCTCCCCAGTGCCCAGGAAAGCAATGGTGTCACCCAGGGCGAGGCCACCTGTCCGCCACCACCCATGCTCCCAGCAGCCCCCGGAGGGGTGGGGCCGTCACCTCTGTGCCCACCCCAGTCGCTCGAGTAGCTGGTGACCTTCACATCCGCAGATTCCCACAGGCACTTTAGGGGCCAGGTAGGGCAAAGGTCCTTGTCCCTACTTTACAGGCAGGGAGACTGAGGCCTCATGGCCAGTGAGGCAGCAGCAAGCAGGGACGCTAACCCACATCCTCTGGATCTTCATCTAGAGCCTTCATGGCCAAGCTGAGGGTTTGCTGATAATAATAAGTTATTACTGTACCTGCTAATGATATTATTGATGCAGCCATTAGGTGAACAGCTAGGCGCCTGCCACGCCTTTACGTATTAGTTTATTTAAACTTCCCAACAATTCTAGCTGCAGGCTTCTAGTGTTATCCCCATTTTTTGGCCCAGTAAACCGAGGCTCAGAGAGGTAAATACACGCGACCAAGGTTGCACAGCGGGTAGAGCAAGGCCACTGCTCCGGTCTATCGGTACTCACAGGTGACTGACAGGTGAGGGCCAGGCTGCCACACCAGCCATCACTTCCTGGGTGGGAGCAGTGTTTCATCCTGGCTCTGTGGCCTGAAGGAAGCCTCTGCCTCGTACCCCACTGAGGGACCCAGGGACAGGAGGGTCCCACATGTGGGCATCTGTGGGGCTTTAAGATTCTTGTCCGCAGCCCTGGCCTGCACAGCAGCTGCTAGGACAGCCCCTGGTGACCGGCTGCCCCTACCCCAGGCCCCTGTCCTCGAAGGCTGGCCCTGACTGACTGAGTTACATCCGCCTGGGTCGCTGCCCCGAGCCAGGTGCCATCTCTCTGAGGGCCACAAGGCCACGAGGACCCCGGGCTGGTGCCGCAGAATCCAGAGACCCAGAGGGTGGGGCCGGGAGAATCGGGGCGGTGGGAGCCCCGCGTTCCTCGGGGAACCGCCTGCAAGAAATTTCACGCTCCAGCGAGAACTCATAAAATCAAAGATGTGCTTCCATATGCAATAATTTACCCAGAACAAGTGAGGAAAACTTCCCTCGCATTAATCACTGGGCACCAGGCTAATTGATTTACAGCATGTGGCTTCTGCGCTTGGAGGGCTGGGTACAGTGTGAATGTGGCCGTGACCTTGGCCGAGCTTCAGCTGGGCATTCAAAGCCCACACCGGCAGGGCCGAGCTGGGCTCTGGCCACCTCACTGGCCAGCACCGGCCTCGTCCTACCCACATCACCTCCCACTGCAACCCAGCTCCGGGCACACCAGGGAGCCGAGTTCCCCTGAAACCACAGCTACTGGTGTGACCATGCTGGACAGGTTCGGGCTGCTTCTAACTCGCCAGAACAGGCTCAGACCGCTCTTAACCAGTCTAAGCCAGTTCTAGTGAATTCCAGAGGGGCCAGATCAGGATGTAAATGCTTCTAACATGATCTGTCTGGATCCCACCAATTTAGACCTTTTAAAACATGTTCTAGCTGATGCCAACTGGTTCTGGCTAAATCTAACTGGCTCAAACCAGTTCTGTCCAGATCGAAGCCAGGCTGATGACGGATTTCCCCTGATGCCAGGCTGGTTCTGTCCCCACCTATGTCTGTCGCTTCGGAAAATGTTATCCCTGAGAAACACTCTCTTGGGTGGTCTCCTCTGGGAAGACTGTCTACTGTGGCACAGACCTGTAGTCCCAGCACTCAGGAGGCTGAGGCAGGAGGCTCGCTGTGAGTTCCAGGCCAGCCTGAGCTACACAATGAATTCAACATCAGACTGAATTACATAGCAAGGCCCTGTCTCAACAAACAAATAAATAAAATAAAAAGTAAACAAACAAACAGACAAACAAGAAAGTTGCTGCATGTGGGATTCTGAGGTCCCCTCCCTAGAGAGGGACCATGACAATTGCAATGACAAGAACAATTCTGACAACAAAAAAAGACCAGACTACCTGCAGGGTAGGTACCTAGACAAACTGGGGGGTGGTCCTGGCTTCCAAGCTCCTTGGGCTCCAGACCCTCCGTCCTGGTCTCCTTTCTGGTGAGTTGACAGGAGGCGGCAGAGAACGGATTCCAACAGTGCCCTCCGCTGACACTCCGCTGCCAGGTGGGACCAGGCCATCCTGGGGTGGGCTCTCTACCTCACTCCTGGGAATCTGTCACTTCTAAGTGGCTTTTGACAACAGCAGAGGCTGCCGCTTTACTGAGAGTATCCTACGGCTCAGTAAACTCCCCTGGGACACGGGAAATGGAGCGCGGGTGCCAGCCACATCTGCCAGGCGCCAGGGCCAGGGCCCGGGTTTGGGGGCTGCCGGAGGGGGGCTCTACTCAGGCTGAGAGTCCTGGCTGAGGGGTTCTGGTTCTGGGGGTTCTGGACCCCCATCTCAACCACTATACAGTGGGAAAAGTAGCCTCTGCAGCTTCTGGGGTCTGGGTCTCTGGACCCCCATCTCTACCCCGAGAAGGGAGGAGACACTGGGGGTGGCTGAGGGGTGGGTGGAGAGCTGGGATCAGAGCTCACCCAGGAAGGATCCAGCTCTTGAGGTAGGCGCTGGACTCGTCCTCCGGATCTCTCAAAAGCAAATTACACACACGCTTCACCACACACTCGAAGAACTAACAGTTTATATCAGTTACCATTTTGGAGGGTTCACTGTGTTCTGGGTCCCTGCCCGCATTATGTCAGCCTCTATCCCAACCCCATGGAAGAGGCTTGCCATCGGGCCCCTGTCCCAGCGGAAGAGATGGCTCACAGGCAGGGCGGGGCTGTTGCCCACGCTGGATTAGATCACTGGTTTCCACTACACCGGGTGGCTCCTCAATTGATTGGTAGTGGCTGCCCAACAGGTTGTATGATGGAGGACTTATCTCAGATGAGCTGGAAAGAGGGGTGTGATTGATTAATGATGTCTGCTACAGGGAACGGAATGGAGGAGGTGGGCTGAGTGCTGCCTACAAGGTATCTCTATACCTCTGGACTTCTCTGGGCCCCTGGACTTACAAATGAGATACAGGGATCAGCAATGTGCACAGAAAATGTTTTAGAAAACTACCAAGCTGCATAAGTAGGAGGGGTCATTCCCACGATTCTGCAAGCCTGCGTTAGTCACTCTGATCCTGATGCCAGAAAAAACACACAGCCCCCTAACATCCTCAACAACTCTTTCTCACCAAATGTCCCCCGGCATGTTGGCTTCTGCGCTGACTATAGCAGTTTAGTCACCGGCAGCTGCACAGAAGTGGGGCGTGGGCAGTATACGGAGGCACAGCACGGTCAACCGCTGCAGACCAGGCCTGCATGTGAGCCACCCAGTTGCCCGGCAGGAGGGACTGAAGGCAGGGCCACCTCCAGATCAGAAAGCGCTGCTGAAGGCACAGTCCCTGAGACCACTCTGGCCTCCTGCTCCCGGGGGCCTCACTGGGGGTCGGTCAGAGGCAGAACTGCCTGTCCCCACGCTTGGGCGGTGTTGCCATCGCCACTGATGGAACAGGGGACCTGGGCACTAGGCGAGTGCTCCCCGAGGGCGTGGCCCACAGGGATTTGAGGGAAGGGATGGAGAGGCACAGAGGGGCTCAGGCTCCTGGGGTGCGGAATATGATTCTGAATCTGCCACCCACTGGTCAGGGGACCCGGCCGAGTCACCCAGCAGAGCCTCGGTTTCCTCATCACTAACACGGGGATAGAATGAGCTGTGTGCTCACTGGGAAGAGTGAGGTGTAACGCTGAGATCATCTTATGCCTGTCCACGCCCGCCAAGTTTTGTTTGTTGGCAGTGCTGGGGACAGACCTGGGGCCTCTGACCTGCACCCCCAGCCCTTTTTATTGTTTACTTACTTATTTTTTTTAAAAACAAAGAATAAAAACGATACAGAATTTCAAAACAACATAATAGGAAACTAACACTGGTTAATAGATTACATATTGTTATCTTCAAAATGTAGTTGCTCCGTTTACAAGATTTAGGCATGAAAAAAATGATCAAATAATCAAACAATGAAAGTACAGACTTCCTTTGGATGAACTAACAGAGATCAGTAGTACAGTTACCTATCTTGTGCATATATATATCTTTTTTATTTTAAAGAGAAAAAAGCACAGAAAAATCAAACAACAATCATGCAAACAAACAAAAACAACAAAAGCCAAATGACAACAACAACGTAATAGTGACACAGGAGTTCGAAACAAGATGATAGGAACTGAACAATGGTTGTTACATTGCATACTGTTATCTGCAAAGTAGTCGCTCAGGTTAGCAGATGCAGGCATGCCAAACTGATCAATATGAGTTTCTTTCCCTTTTGCTGTATCTGTTGTAACTTCTGGATCTTATTTACTTTCAGTTTCTATATCTTTATTTTTTTATTTGGGCCAGAGTCTTGCTAAACTGTCCAGATTGGGCTAGAATTTGAGATCCTCCTGCTTAGGTGTTCCAGAGTGCTTGGATTACAGGTGTGCACCACCAAGTCTGTTTAAACCTGCCAAGCTGTTGTTCAGTTTTGTTGTTTGTTTTGCCCCTCACTTTTTGGAGACAGGGTCTTACTACTTATTCCAGGTTGGTCTTGAATTCCTTAGGTACCCCAGGCTGGTCTTTAACTCATGGAGATCCTCCTGCCTCAGCCTCCCCAGTGCTGGGGTGATGGGTGTGCACCACTAGACCTGACTGATACCAGCCAAGCTGAAAGGCCCGGATGATTTTCACATTTCAATCTCCAGGGGTCTTGTCAGGTAGGCAGGGCCATTGTTTGCATTGTTCCCATTTTGCAGACAGGAAACCCACTTACCGCCCCACTTGCCTGGCCCCTCCCCCACCTGGGCCCCTCCTCTCCTTTCCTCCCAGAGGGACTGGACCTGGACCTGAACCCAGAGTCAGGATGCCAGGCTGGGCGTATCTCAGCGCCTCCTCCCCAGGCCGCCCTCAGCGACAAGTCACTCTCAGCTCTGCACCGCAGTGCGGTCCCCACTCAACTGGTTCGGTGCCACCTTCATCCCCTGGGGATGCTGCAGACTGCGAACCCGTATCAGGCCCGAGGCCGGGCACAAGTAGTGGTCAAGGGCGGTCGATCCTCTGGGGATCAAGGGGGTAAAGACGCTGCTGTCCGAGCCTCAGTTTCCACCTCTGTGAAGTGGGTTGAGCTTCGAAGCCAGTGCAAGGAGTTTGGGAGCCAGGCGCACCCCATGCACCCCATGCCTTCGGAGTCATTGTCGAGGGGCTTAGGGGCCAGGTTTCCCTGCCAATCAATGAAACCACGAGTTTTGTCAAAGAGAGTTTTATTGTGAGGTGGCCATGTGTGGACGAAGCACAAACTCCGAGTGGCTCCCGGGAGCCACGTGTGGTGTCCGGGCTGGAACAAGGCAGGTGATTGGGCGGAGGCTGCCGGGGGCCATCTGCGCAAGCGCGATCAAAGCATCAGCGGTTGCCCTTGGTGACCGCAGTGGGAGGGGGCTGCTGTCTGTACCTCCAAAACCGAGCAACTAAGTGCAGGACGTAGGGGCTCAATCAGAGAGCTGGGTCAGGTTTGTCTGGTTCCTCTCTCAGTGCCGGGACCCCAGGCCGATGCGCCATTCCCAGGGGTCAGGCCCAAGCCCCTGAGGGTGCGTGCAGAACTGCACGGGGGTGCAAGATGCCCACAGCTCCCCCTCGGGTGTCCAGGGCTCAGCACCCAAAGTATCAGCTGCAGCTCTGCCTTCCCATTCCCACGTGGCTGAGCTGACCCGTGGCATTGAGGACCCCAAATACACTGTGGCTCTGTGCCCTGTGCACATCTGTGGGGCCCATCATCTGTCCCAAGGGTGCCCGCATCTCCCTCCTTTGTGACCTTTGGCCCTGGTACCTGGGTGGGGTACATCTGCCTGAACCACACACTTGCTCTCTCAGTTCTCAGGAGCCACCAGGTGGTCACAGGTGCAGCCGAGTGCCAGGCAGAGACCAGAGAACCTTCACGTGTGTTACCACAGAGTTTTCCCAACTCCTTGAGGTGTATCAGTCAGGGAAACTGGGTTTGCTGAGTAACAAACAGCCCTCATGATTCCATGGCCTACCCCAGCTGGCATCTCATGTGTGATTTTGCAGTCGGCTGAGACTTACGTTTGCTCTCACTCTGAGACAAGACCAACAGCAGCTACCATGTGAGACGTTGCCGATGCCTGCAGCAGAGGGAAGACATGATCTGATCCAGTTTGGAAATGACACCCATCATTTTTGCCTAAAAGTCACTGGCCAGAAGGAGTCCCATTGTCCCACGTGAAATGATTAGATGCCACACCTACACCTGCTGCCTCCTGGGGCTCTGGGGACAGTGATCTGTGGCAGATTTGTTCTCTGCATAACATGTGTAAAGCCTTGGCACCCAGTGCTGGAAGGCGGTGAACAGACCGGAAATGAAGCTGGGAAAACCAAGCGTTAACCCGGAAGCTAACCCGGGAGCTAACCCGGAAGCGTTAACCAGGAAACCAAGACTCAGGCTGGCTTTCATCACAGGGCTGAAGGTAAAATAAGGGGTGATGCCTGCACTTTACCCCATGTTTGTGGAGGCCCTTGAGACACGGAGGGGGCCATGGGACAGCACCATGGTGACCTCCCACCCCAGCCTTCTGCCCTGACCTTAGGGACCCCACAGAGGTCCTCACGGGGTCCAAGGCCACCACACTGGACACCCACTGTGGACTGTTTCTAGCTATGAGCAGAGAGGGGCTCAGGAATGAGCACTGTGCAGACCCAGGGGCTGAGAGATGGAGGATGACGAGGATGTGAAGCAGTTTTGGGGTTGCAGAGAGCCCTGTGGGGCTGGAGATTAGGGGGACAGGTGCTGCCGCATTAATTTTCTGATTTGGAGGGTTGCAGTGAGGTTAGGCAGGGGATGTGCGGTCTCCTTGCACCTTTTATGTATGTGTGACATAATTTAGTTTTTTTTTTTTTTTTTGTCTTTGAGGTGCAGTTCAGGCTAACCTTGAGCTCACTTTGTACCCCAGGCTCGTCTCAGATTTGCAGCGATCCTCCTGCCTCAGCCTCCCGTGTGCTGGGATTACAGGCATGAGCCACCACGCCAGACTTCATAATTTTAAAATTTAAAAGCAGCAACAGCAAAAACATAAAACGGCAGGTAGCAAGTTGCGGGGAGAAGCCCGTGTCTTTGCTGGTGCGACGGCGCCCTCTTGTGGCGTGGCCGGCACAGTGCAGCACCTGGCCCCAGGCAGGGTCCCCGGGGAAGTCCCGCCTCCGCCCAGGGCGTCTCCCCACCCCCACCCCGGAGCCTAGGAAAGTCCTGACGTCAGAGCTCCAGAAGCGCCCCTTACTGGCTCGGATAACAAGGCTGACCCCGGCAGCAACCCGGACATGGACGCTGGGGACAGAGCCAGCTGGGAGGCCCAGGTGCTCCTCGGATTTCTGAAGGCCTTGCACAGTCCGAACCCCTGGGGTTCCTCCCCACCCGCTGCACCCCGGACCAGAGCTTCATGGGAACAAAGAGTGCCCGTTATAGAGAGGGCGCTGGGCACTCGGTGTCTGGCAAGCTGGGAATCGCTCTTTCTCCAACACCCTGGCTCCTGGGCCGTGTAGGTTACAAAAAGAAATTGTTGAGCAAGGCTTGGTGGCTACAGCACTCGGGAGGCTGAGGCAGGGAGGTTGCGTGTTCAGGCCCAGCTTGGGGAGCTGGTTATTAGCAAGACCCTGACTCGAAACATTTTTTAAAACTCAAAAAGGATTGGAGAAGTAGCTCAGGGCAAAGGTCCCCCCAATACTGGGAGGAAAGAAAAACAGCGAAATTGTTTTAAAAAATGAAACATATATTTAATATCGCAGTTTTCTCCCTCTCCCCTCGAGGGCTCATGCCTATGAGCTCCGGTGGGGAGAGATGGGGACAACAGCCCTCGTGTGCGTTTCAGGGCAGATTCGGCTTATTGGGGTGCCCTGGGGGGAACAGTACATGATGGGGGCCTAGTGCCTGGAGGGCCCAGAGGCCTCTGGACGCTGTGGGGAGGGGTGGGGTCAGTGCTGTGGCCCTAGGCGGAGCGGGGTCCTCAGCGCTCTAGGAGGCAGGATTGGGCACCCGGCAGGAGCCCTTGGGATGGCTGGGGCCTGGCCCCGAGGGCACAGTGGGACCCCAGAGCCAGCCCTCCTGTTTGCTTCCTGGCAGGGGGGTAACCGGAAGCACTGAGAAGTCTCTGTCTTTCCAGGGAATCACAGCGGGTATTGTTTGGTTTGGTTTGGGAGTTTTGAGACAGGGTCTCATGTGCTGCCCAGGTTGGCCTGGAACTCTGCGATCCTCCTGCCTCGGCCTCCCAGGTGCCAGGTCAGGTGTTTTGTTAGAGCAGTGGAAAGCTGCCTGGCATGGCTGCAGAGGGGGACAAGGGATAGGACGGGGGTCTCGGCCGGCAGAGTGCGGCCGCCACCCTGAAGCACAGCCAGCTCCGTGCAGCAGGAAGGCAGGAGAGGCAGGGCACAGCCTGGCGCCTGCTGCAGAGGCGAGGAGGCTCGGCCCAGGGCCAGGCCATGCGGGCCAGCGGCTTGGGGAGTGGCAGGGGAGGGGACGTGGGAGCAGCCGCAGGACCCAGGAGGCTGCTGGGCCCGGGCTCTGGAGCAGAGACTCGGAGTTGGAGTTTCACTTTTTCTCCCTCCTTATTTTTAAATGGACATCGTGCAGAGGTGTCCGGGCTGGAAAATACGGTGTGGCCTGCAGCAAGGAGAACGTCACGCCCTGGGCACTCAGAGGGCACCACCAGGGCTGCTGTGTGGGGACCATACCTCGATCCTATGCAGAGGGGTGGCAGGGACCCCCATTTACCAGATGGGTAAACAGAGGTGGGTGGGGGTCAGGGCTGGGGCAGCGCCAAAGCAGACAAAGCCCGTGGCCCCCACCTACCCACCCTGGACTCTTTGCAGTACAGTTCAGGCTGGCCTGGAACTCACGGGGATCCTCCTGCTTCAGCCTCCCAGGTAACTGGCTCACTTTCCTGTGCCCCCACACTCTCTGTCCGGCCAGCTTTGCCTCTTAGGAAGCCCCTGCCTGTCCCGTTTCTCACACAGCCTCGGAACAGGAGCCTGCAGAAGGGGCTGAAAGGGGTGGGTGGGCTGTGGGGTCCTGACCCCTCCTGCACCCGTGCAGCCTGGGGGCCTCTGGGAACTGTGTGGGATGTTGGCATCGGAGAGGACTCCCCAGGGGAAGAGGGCTGGCAGGAAGCTGGGGCAGGGTGCTGAGGCAGGAGGGTTCCTGAGAGCACAAGAGGTCGTGAGCTACTATTCCAGCCCTCACTGGTCCTCACACCAAGTCTCCTAGCACTGTGGCTTCATTAACAAGGGAAAGGCCAAGTCCCATTCTTGTGTGTGCTGTTCCTTGGGAGAGGTTTTATCCACTCATTGCATTCCTGTGTTTTGTTTATCATGTCTTGCCAAGTGTCTGCTAGGTTAGTCACCAAGGACACTGAGACCAATGCATGACATCCTCAACTGATCCATGTGTTCAGTCTCCGTGGGGGCAGAGAGGGATGATTAGAATCAGTGTGGTAAGTTGGGGGGTTACAGAGGCAGCAGCAAGGACTTGTACCTGAGACAGGTCAGAAAAGAAATTCAGAAAGCAGACTCTCATTTAGACTAACATGTAAATGACTAATACATCTTAAAAATCTGTTCCTAAGATAGATAAGCTAGACAATATCTGCTTTGCCTCCCTGGAGGCCGGATTAGTTGACACTTTTTGATAGGCAGTGGGGAATTGGGATAGAACTATAGTTAGAAGCACAAGTTTCTTTTTTTTCTTTTCTTTTTTTGTACTGAGGATTGAACTCACGACCTTGCACTTGCCAGGCAGGCACTTATACCTCTGAGCTAAATCCCTGGCCCTAGAGGGACAAGTTTCACATCAGAATATTTGGACCTGAGTCTCAAATGTGTGACATACCTATAATGTGTGACATTTGATTTGGGTCAATGACTTGGCCTCTGTGCACCTATTTCCTTTACTAGGAAATGAGAATAAAAAGAGAATGTACCTCATAAAGTTTTGGGGAGGATACAATGAGATATTTCAATTGGGTACCCGGCTGTTATGGCTTCTGTCTGGATGACTCCCCAAAGCTTCTTGTGATCATAGCTGGGATTTTTCAGAGGTGTCTGAATCTAAAGTGTGTGATTGATTCGTAGTGAGGTGCTAGGATCTAGGTGGCTAGGGTTAGGGCTGGGTGGTGACTAAGCCAGTCCCTAATCCCAGTAGCCTGGATATAAACAAGGGGCAGAAAGGGGCTCGTCTGGTCCCCTGTTGCTTACTGCCCTCTGCTCACCACGCACGGTGTCTCCGCTGCCGTGCCGCCCTGCCTTGGAGCCAGCCCACGGTGGACTGAACCTCCACAAACTGTGAGCCAAATAAACCTGCCCTCCTTGGGTATTGGGTATTTTGTCTCAGCAATGAGAGAAAAGTCACTGAGACATCAGCCTGTAGTCAATGCTCAGTAAATGTTAAATGAAAAGTTTCTTAGAAGGAGTAGAGGAGGAGTGGAGGAGAATGGGGGGACCTCAAAAGTGAAGCAGAGAAGATGAGGGAGAATTAATAGTGACAGTGAGTGTTGTGTGATGTTACTTACAAACATTTACAGACATATATGTATGTGGTTTTTCTTTTCTTCTTCTTCTTCTTCTTCTTCTTCTTCTTCTTCTTCTTCTTCTTCTTCTTCTTCTTCTTCTTCTTTTCTTCTCCTCCTCCTCCTCTTGCTCCTCCTCCTCCTTCTCTTCCTCCTCCTCCTCCTCCTCCTTCTTCTTCTTCTTCTCCTTCTCCTCCTCCTCCTCCTGCTCCTCCTCCTCCTTCTCCTTCTCCTCTTCCTCCTGCTCCTCCTCCTCCTCCTCCCCTTCTTCTTCTTTTTTGGTATGGGGATTCAAACTCAGGACCTCACACTTGCCAGGCAGGCACAGTGCTGCTGAGTTGTATCCCTAGCCCCTGTGTTTCGTTTTGTTTTGTGTCCAGTACCAGGGATAGGACTCACAACCTTGTACCTGCCAGGCAGGTGCTGTGCCGCTGAGTTACATCCCTGGCTGTGTGTGGGTTTTTTTTTTTGAGACAGGGTCTCCCTATGTAGTCCAGGCTGCAAATTCACAGGGATCCTCCTGCCTCAGCCTTCTGAGTGCTGGGATCACAGGTGATCACGCCACATCCAGCATGGCACTCGGGTTTTCTCCTGTGGTCTCCAGTGGTGGGAAGTCAGTCTCCATATCTCCAACTCTTTTCCTGGCTGTGTGATGAGTTTATAAAAAGAGGGGAAACTGAGGCCCAGAGGGGAAGTGACTCCCCAGGGCCTGGCTGGTGGCATCCAGACTCCCTGGGGATTCAGAGCCACCGAGGTTCCCTCCTGTCCCCCTGTGCTGCATCTGCTCAGCCACGTGGATGAGGCCCAGGCTGCTGTCCCTGTAGCGCTGCAGGCGCGGTGAGGGTGACGGTGTTGGGGCAGTGGGCCTGCGGCTCCGGGAGCCCCAGCAGCCGGGGCCATGCTGCTGACAACGCGGCAGGCGTCCTGCCCACAGGTGACTGCGGGGCAGGTGCAGGGTTTGACTCGGGTGATTCTGCCTCTCTGAGCTGCTCCGCTCGGTCTGAGGGGTGGGAATCCTGGGCTCAGAGAGGTTAAGCGACTTCTTGATGCCGCATAGGACAGGACTGACACTCCCCAACTCAGGCCCTTTGCCCCCCCCCGCCCCAGTTCCCCCAGAAGAGGCAGGGCTGTCAGGGGAAATACTGTCACACTGTCATCTCTGGATTAAGATTTCACAGGGGGGCACAGTGCTGCACACCTGTAATCCCAGCTACTCAGGAGGCTGAGGCAGGAGGCTCTGCCACGTACCGGTGCTGTCAGTGTGGGGGTGGGGATTTCAATGCAGGAATCGGGGTGCAGGCACCCAGATGCTCAGAGGACCCTGACCCCGTGCTTCGTGCAGCCTAGCCCCTGCTTGTGTGTCTGGGGGCTGAGAGCAACATGGTCCCCCTCTGTCCCTGTGTGCCGGTCCAGATTCAGCCTGGCTCTCTTCACCCCATGCCCAAATCCGGGGAGAGACTGAGTCGCTCCACTGTGTCTTCCAGGTGACAAGTGGGGCTCTTGTAGGGCGGCAGGCAAGGGTCAGACTAGGGGGACACCCCAAGATGAGGCTGAGGCAACTCCGGGCCGTGTCCTCTTTTTTGTATGTTGTGAGACAAGGGCTTGCTGTGTAGTTTAGGCTGGCCTGGAACGCATGGCGACCCTCCTGCCTCAGCCTCCCGAGTGCTGGAATGACAACTGTGTGTCTCCACATCTTGTAGTGGGGTCGGCGGGCTGTGCTGCCCTTTCTTGTCAATAAAGTTTTATTAGAGCCCAGCTGTGCTCATTCACCTGCAGCTGCTAAACCGGAGTGGCAGAGTCACGCCAGAGACGTGGTCACTCTCAGGCCCTGCGTGGACCGGGCTGGCCATCCCCTGTGCTGTGGGGAGGCAGACAGAGGCTGTTGTGGGGACCCTGAGCCCCTTGAGGTCCAGGAGTGGGCTCCAGATGTGCACCCACAGGCCGCGGCTTGGGGGCACGGTGTCTTGCTGCTCGTGCCTGCCTGGGGCGTGGGGAGCAGGTGCAGCCGCGGGGAGCGGGAGCCGCCTGGGCTCCCAGCCTGGCCAGATGCCGGCTCATTACCACCCGCGCCTCCTCAGGCGTCTGAAGGCGCCATTTGCTTAGGGAGAGGCACAGATGTTCTGGGGAATGGCTTTCCCTCCTTGGGGTGCAGGAGCAGGCGGGGACCGCTGGGGAGGGGCCCTGGGGACGCCAGGGGGTGGGGAGGAGACACCACTGTCCCAGAGTTAAGGAGCCTGGGGCCCTGGGGTGCCTGTGGCTTCCTGGCTGCCTGCACACTCGGGTGGCCGGGATGTTGGTGGCACCAGGGTCATGGAAGGAAGCAGAGGCAGGACTCTCTGCCTGGCCACTGTCTGGCCCGGGTCCTTAGGCACGGCCTGCTGCACCTGTCCATCTGTCTGTCTGTCCGTCTCCTCTTACACCTGCCCTGTGTTGTCTCCTCAGCCCATCTGGTGACCACGCCAGCCTCTGCACGACAGCTCCGCCTGCCGGGTGCTTCCTGGCGTCTCTATGTCTCCCCAGCCTCTGTCTCTGTCTCTGTCTGTCTCTCTGTGTCTCTCCCCCTCGCTTTCCTTGTGTCCAGCCCTTGTGGGGACCCACTGACTGCTTTTCCTCTACTTGTGCCCTCTCCCTTCTCCCTCTCTGTTTAGCACCTATTTCTGGAGCTATTTTAAGAGAGTGGTTTTCAAGTTGTGTGTCATGAGCCCTGGGAGTCATGAAATCAATCAGCACTAGCCTGTGACCATTTAAGAAACAGGCAGAGAGAGAACAGAACAGTGCTAGGTGTGGTGGTGCACACCTGTAATCCCAGCACTCTGGAAGCCGAGGCAGGAGGATCGCTGAGAGTTTAAGGTCAGCCTGGGCTGCATAGCCTTGTCTCAAAAACTGAGAGAGAGACAGAGACAGAGACACACATAGAGAGATAGAGAGACAGTGGGAGGGAGCAGAACAGAAAGGACCAGACTGTCTTGCACACAACTGTCTTGTGCATTCATTTCTCCATGTGAATATGTGTGCTGAGTTCTAGTGTAAAATGCTTCCACTCTGAGATTTGACTAAAACGTTTAAAAACCACTCAGTGACAATGATTTCGTTACAAGTAGGGCAAAACTCTGACCCCACAGACCCACACCAGAAGGAATGTTTCATCTCCAGAAGTCCAGGGCTGCCTTAATCAGCTCCCGGATACAACTATGGGACTCAGCTTCTTTCCTTCCACTTTTGCTCTCAACCCTCTTTCTCGAGCACGTGTACTGGCTTCCACAGGGTCACAACGTGACTGCTGGGACCCCACTATCCCTAGAAGGTCCACTTTCCTTCATCTCTTCTTGGAAGCCAGAACACATATCTCACATGTCATTGGCCAGGAGAGGATCGAATGCTCATCTTTTAACCAATCACTGACAAGGGAGCCAGGAGGGCCCTGTGATTGGCTGCACTAATCAGAATGGAGTCTTTTCCCTCTGTGGGTGGATGTCCAGAGTGAGGGATACCAGCAGCCCAGGAAAAGAAAGGAAAAGCCTGGGCAGCTGCCACCAGTGTCTGCCACGGCCTCTCACTGTCCCTCTGCCACCTGGGTCCTCTGGGGGGAAGGCAGGGGCTCTGGGGAGTCCTGCTCCAAGCTGCACCTGCTTCCTGGGGGAGCTGACCTAGCCACGAGCTCTTCCATCTAGGAGTCACTAACATTGCACCCAGCTTTGCATAGGGCAGCCTGGCTCCCGGAGCAGCGGTCCTGCGGGTGCGGAGCCATAATGGAGGCGTACACACACACACACACGCACACGCACGCGCACGCACGCACATGCACGCACGCACACACACACGTCTCCATCCATCCATCCATCCATCCATTCATTCCTACCGACTGAGCATCTATCACGTTCCTGTTCCACGTCTGAGACCCGTCTGGAAAGAACCATCCGCGCCTACACACAGACGCACGGCAGAGGCTTTGTGATTTACCAGGCCATTTGGAACCAAAGGACTGGGCCAGGCCCAGATCTGGGGCCTGGGGGTTCCCGGGGCATTGGTCAAGGCTCTCCTTAGCAGTCCCTGGGGCGATGGGTTAAGAACAGCCTGTGACTGGCCTCCCTCCCTGGTCCCTGGGAGGTCAGTTCTAAAGTTTCCCAAGTGACTGGAGTGTCACTGTCCTTTGGTGCCCTCATGCAGCAGAAGGCTTTCTTGTGGCCCTTCAGAGTCTATGGGGATGCGACACCTTGGGGAGGCCTGGCCAGGTTATAGACAGAGATCAAGTGAAGAGTGGTCTGGCGTTTGACTTGAGTGACTTCCGGCTGAGCCTGGGAGCGGGGTCCAGTCGGGTGACTGATGCCTTAGTCCCACTCATGCGACAAAACCCCGAGAACTCCGCTGGGGCCCCCTGCACTGGGTGAGCTGCCCTGGCTGGAGAGACTCAGTCATCACACTTGGGCCCCAAGTGAGGCCAGGGCTCTGCATGCAGAGACCCCAGACAGCTGTGTGGCTGCTGTGTCTGTCCCTGTGGCTGGCTTTGATTCGTCGCTGTAATAAAGCTGCAGTGGCCAAAGAGACACCTACCATGTGACTCCAGTCATGCAAGGGACCCAGCATGGCCACACTGTGGCAACACAAAGTGGGGGTCTGGGGGCCAGGTGCTCGGCTCAGGGGTGGGGGCTGCCGTGCTGGGGGTGCAGGCCAGGGGTGTGTGCCGAGTGCTACTCAATGGCACACTTAAGAAGAGACAGTGCTAAATGTCACTCAATCGTGTTTTACTCCAGCTTGTAAAAAATATGCCATGTCCTTATGGCACTGTCCTGGGTTCCAGTTATCTCACCTGGGGTGGTCGTGGGGACTTCTGAGTTTGCCCTCAATGCCTGCTATGTATACAGCCTTGACTGGACCAGGCTTGGGGTGGACAGGGCAAGGACGCAGGAAGGGGCTGCTGGCTTTTGGGCGCGGCAGATTTTGGAGGCCGATCTGGCTCTGAGTATCCATGACTCTTGTGTGGAGACCTCAGAGTACCCACCCCTTGCTATCCTCCGACTTTCGGATTGCCTGGCTCCCTCCCTTTGCTGCCTACTCTGTGTTGTGTGTGTGTGTAGACACACATGCGTACTGTGCACGTGTGCATGCATGTATTCTCTTCCCACCCACTCCCTGAGCTCCCCTAGGGCTGGAATTTGACTTCCTACTGTAGCATTGCTTCTGCTACCAAAGTGTTTCTCGAGGACCAACCCTGCAGCGTTTCTGGTCCCACTGGGGGTGGGTCTCCCCTGCTGCAGTTCCAACCTGAAGTCTGACTCTGAAGTCTTGGGGGAGCCCGGGACAACAGACAGGAGGCGGCGAGCTGTGGCACTGTCACACAGTCCAGCTGCCAACCGTCACAATAAAACCCCCAAATGTGCTGATCCCCAGGGCCGCTAGGCAGGCCCAGAGCTCACGGCGGGCGACCTCGCCGCCCCGGACGGCGCTGTTTAATTAGAACACCTTGACTTGAAAACTCGCATCCGTTTAGGAGCGGCGGCAGGCTGCTAAGGACATGCTGTAAGTTTTACAGTTATTGGACTTTTCAACTTGTTTACAAAAGCAGTATTGTTAAATGGCCAAGGGCCAGGCCCAGTTGTTTTTCCTCCTGTGCCTTCTGATGACAGGAAAGCATATTATCTCCCCCAGCCCGATCCCGGGAGGGGTGTGGAACGGCTTCCCATTTCGCTATCTGTTTAATTATCCATTCAGCCAGGCTCACGCGAAAGCGCACAGCCAGCTCCGGTCTGGAGTGCAGCAGAGAGCTCCCTCTGCCTCCTCAGCCCCCTGCCCGGCTCCCACCCGCAGCCCCCCTCCAAGAAAAGACCCCCCCCCCAACACCTCTGTGGCATCGGCTCTTCCTTTGCATAAAAAGATTGCTTTACAAAAGTGGTTCCCAAACCAGGTTGCCTGGCACCAGGAGCCCCTGGGGGAGGTTTTAAAAACAAACCTCGCTTGGCCTTACCCTTTCAGGTTCTGATTTAGAAGGGCTGGGTGCCTGACTTGATCACATCTGCCTTCCTTCAACCCTGGAATGCTCCGGGCTCTCCTGGTGAGGGCATGGCTGGAGGCCCGGCCCTGCCCGCTACTCTTTGTGCCAGCACCAAGTGCGCATTCTGTACCTGCCTTGTTGGCTGAGCAAGTCATCCCAGGTAACGTCCAGGTGGCTGACCCGAGTCATCCTGCAGCTATAAACCTGCTGGCGAGTCCATGGGAGCATGTGAGGATCCTGGGAACGGCCTTCCTGCGGCGCAGGTGCTGGGCCCCACCTTGTCCTGGGAAAGTGCCAGCAGTTCACAAGGGTGAACTTGACAGCTGCTGCTGGCTTAGGTGAGTGACACGGGGGGAGGGTGGGGGCCAAAGAGCTCAAGGCAGGAGCCCTTGCTCCTGGCTGCCGTAGCTTCTCACCAGAGGAAGTGCTCACACATTCACCTCCTGCGTTCCCTTTCCTGCCCTCTCCTCTACAGCAGTTAGAAGGAGGCTAGTAACTGCCATTACAGTGATCACACGAAGGCCATGTGAGTTTTCTACCACTGCAACAAACACCCAAGATAAATCAATTTAAAGAGAGGAAAGATGCGTTTTGCCTCAGTTTTGGTCTGAGGTTGCTTGGCCTTGGTAACCTAGGTCTGAGGTGAGACAGAATGCCATGGCAGGGGCCTGCCTCTGCAACAGGACACAGCTTGCTTTGTGGCAGTCAGGAAGTATAAGGGAGAGACAGGAAGTGGCCAGGACCCTAATATCCCCTTCCGGGTCACGCCCCCAGGTGACCTAACTTCCTCTCCCCAGGCCCTCCTGTGAAAGTCTCCACACGCACAGCCACCCCACCCCATTAGTGCTTCATCACACAGGCCTTGGGGGACACTCAAGATCTAAAAGATGAAGGTTAGCTGCTCAACACGCTCTGCAGTCTTGAACACACATGTGTGTCCCTCATCTCCCTCCGTCCTTACCGTGTCTCTGAGATGTAGGCGCTGTGCTGTCACATGGCCCTAGCTGCAGTGACGCTCTGGTTCCCACAGGCCCAGAGCACCAAGGCCAAGCAACAACCGTCTGCAGTTGCGAGCCAAAATAAATATTTCTGACTTTCTCTTTTTTTCTTATTTATTTATATTTTGCTATCAGGGATCGAACCCATGGCCTTGCGCTTGCCACGCAGGCACTTGTGCCGCTGAGCTGAACCCCTGGCCCTCTTTCCTCTTTCTAAATAGATTTATCTTTGGTGTTGGTCGCCAGACCGCAAGACTGGCTAACATGGCCTTGGTGTGACCATTACGGCCAGCTACTGTAGAGGGGAAGGGTGAGGACGTGAGCGCATGACCGCGTCCTCTGATGACAAGCCGGGTGACAGGAGCAGGAGCTCCTCCCGTGAGCTCTGTGGACCCGCTATCGGGACATTCCAACACAGAGCTGAATGACTTGTAATATGTCACAGAACAGCTAAGCGATTGATCTGGAATTGGCCCTCAGATCTTCCAAGTTCACAGGTCCATGGGCCTCCTTGGGGCTTCTGTATGTCTGGCTCTGTTTGGGGAGCCAAGGTATTCATAAAAAGGCTAAGGTCCTCAGTACATCCCGGAAACCACCAAGAAACCATAGAACCTCTAAGAGGTCAAAGGAACCACATGGCCGGAACCCTTGTAAATTGGATGCAAAGCTGAGTTTGGGAGGCTGAGGCAGGAGGATCGTTGTGAGGTCAAGGCTAGATTGGTTTACTTGAGTTCAAGTCCAGCTTGAACTACATAGCAAGACCCTGTCTCAAACAACCAAAAATAAATAAATAAGAAAACTGTAACTCTTTTAAGCTTGACTCTGAGTAAGGTACTTAAATTTTGACCCTTGTCATCTATGCTATGGGGAATTTTTGTTTTCAGAAAGTAAATGAATCCACTTTAATTCACACACAAAGAAGCAAGGATCAAACGGATTTTACCTAATTAATGCGCACACAACAAAATGGTGTTAAAAACTGGTTCAAACTGGGCACAGTGGCACATAGCTGTAATTCCAGAATTCTGGGAGGCTGAGGCAGGAAGATCACAAGTTTGAGCACACTCTGGGCAATGTAGTGACTTAGTAAGACCCTGTCTCAAAAGTAAAAAAAAATATACACAAAGGCTGCTGATATGGCTCAGTGTGAAGGTCCTGGGTTCAGTCCCCAGTGCCACAAAAAGAGACAAACAAAACCCTGGTTCAAAGCAGAACTCAAAGAGCACACGTACACACAGGCTACTTGAATCTACCCATAGTCGCAAAAGTGTCCGATACCCTCGGGGCAATAATCAATCATAATCCAGCACGTAGCATCTGTCTTAGTTACTTTTCACTCGTCGCTGAGACAAAATACCTGATGCCCAAAGTTGGGAAAGGAAAGGTTTATTTCTTACAGTTTTTGGAGGTTTCAGTCCCTACTCAGTTGACTCCAAGGCAGGGTGGAATGGCGGGTTGCAGTTCATGGCGGCTGCAGACAGCAAGGCGGAAACCGGCAAGAGAGAGACACACCTTCTTCCTGCCATTACATCACATCCTGGCTCCACCCCTGGGAGGGTGTAGCACTGACACCACCAATCCAAGCACTAGACAATGAACCAATCACAAATGCACAATGCAAATACATGAGGCCTGGGGGCCACCGACACAAACCATGACAGCAGCCATTGGAATCTCTGTATACAAGAAGCATAGGCCTTCACATCAGGCTTTTTTTTTGGTACCAGAGATTGAACTCACGACCTCAGATTTGTCAGGCAGGCGCTTGTACCACTGAGCTACATCCCCAGCCCTCACATCAGTTGTCTATAATTTACAGAGTTGTAAAAGAGCTCCAAGTCCATGAAAGACACAGAGAACCAGAAAAGGGCACCACTGAAGACATCTGGCAGTCTCTTTGAAGATGTTCACATTTTTCCCCGCACTGTAAAGCCAGGATGATGTCAGGGCTGCGGTGAAGGTCACAGGGATGACCTGTGTGTGTCGCCTGGCATGAAGTGACTAACAAAGCCATGCTCTTCCCGCAGAGGTCAAAGTCCTGCCACTCCAGGATGGTTTCCCAACTGCCCATCCCCCTGGTCTGGTACAGAGGACAACGGTGGAGCCTTGATGTCACACAGACCTGGACCTGACCTTGACTCTGTCACTCCTTGGGCGACTCATCCTTCTGCTCTGGGCCTCAGTTTACCTGCAGGAAATAGGAGTAGCTGAACCACATGACAGATAGAGGGGACCACAGAGCGAGGATGCAGGGCCCGGAGAGAGAGCAGGAGGCTGGGGAAGCTGCTTGTGGTCAGTTTGGCAAGGGCAGGGGGAGCCCGGGATGGGACAGGAGGTTTTGACTGCTCATGGGCTTTGAGTTAAGAGCGAAGACTGCTTTCCTCAGGCAGATGGTGGCTGGCTGCGGATTTTGGTCTCTTTGCCGGCCGAAGATCACCATGGAAACTGCACCCTTCCCACTTGGGACCCTCCCTGGTGTCCAGCACACGTGCGTCACCTACATGGTCTCCCTGGAGAACTGCCCAGTTTGGCTTCCTCTGCCCAGTGCGGCCAATGTGGCTGGTCTGGCTTCTCTCCACTCCTGCCTCCTTCCAGATCCGGGCATTTCTTTTTACATGGCACAGCGCCTGTCACCAGGATAGCTGGGAGTATCCGCCTCCAGGCTGGGGGAGGCATCTGCCGGGGTTTGACGGTGTCCCCCCAGAGTTGAGATGCTGGAACTCTGGAATGCGTTGCTACTCAGGGCGGGACTTTTCCCGCGATCTGGGCTTCCCCAGGTCCACAACAGCGGGCAGTTTCTTTTTTTATGTGACTCAAACTGCTGTAACCTGCTTCTGCTGCCTGTGTGCTGGGGATCAGACCCAGGGCCTCAGCCCCGTTACAAAAATGCTTTGCCATAGAGCCTGTGACAGCACCCTGCAACGCCTCCCCGACCCTGCTCGGCCCAGCAGGGACCTTTTCACAGCAGCAGCTGCAAACCTGCAAGACTTTGAGCTCCTCCCTGACGGGAAGTCCAAGCCCACCTTCCCGGACACATTCCCTCCTGAGAATTCATTTGAGAAAATTTAAACGTTAACAAATAAGCAGAGAGAGGCAAGCAACAGTGAGCTAGTGACAAGCCGCTTTCAGATGCACGTCGTGCTGCATTTCTGGACGGTTAAACTGGTTAATGCATCGCCTTTTGACCTGAAGAGCAGACTTTGCAGCTGCAGGGGTGCAGCACGCGCCCCGTTTACACATTGCAGCTCATGTGCCTGGTGACATCGGGGCTAGATTCATGGATGACAGAGTGCCAGTGACACGGATGATGGCCCAGCCTACATTCTGGTTGCTGGGGGGGTCTCTCCTGCTCTCTCATGCACATATATACTCAAAGAACCCCCTACACCCCCACCAAGCATCACAGGAGAACGAAAGACATGGAGTCAATTCCTGAGTTCCCGCAATGAGTCACTTCCATGCTGGGCAGGGAAGGGGGAAACAGCTCTGCACAGCTCTGCGTGTGGCGCTGCTACCTGGCATGGCCCAGGGGGCGGTGGGCAGAGGCGGAAGTGGGATGGTTTGGGCACCACCTGGGCATAACCTGCACCAGTATGCCTGGGTAGTTTCCTCCCTCAGGACCGGAGGTGAGTGCGGTGGAAACCCAGGCTGGACGCAGACAGATCTCTGGCATTACCTGCCCCGGAAAGCCCAGCGACCTTCACTCTCGGGTCAGGCAGCCACTGCTAGGCACCCACCCTACTCTTGCCCCCTCTGCTCTCAGAGTGCGGTTTGTCCTGCTGGTCCCTTTCAGCCTGGTCGTCAGAGTGACTGCGGCCCTGGTCCAGGAAGATGGAGTCCCTTGTCCTGGCTAGACGTTGTCTGCTGGGCCTTGGGATCTAATATTGGCCAGAGAAACCAGAACGGGGTTCGTCAGGGGAGCCAGCAGGAAAGTTTCCTTGGTGTCATTGGAGGAAATGGGTCGTTTCTGACTCTGGGTGTGGTCAGTGGCCACCTCGTGACTGCCACCATCACCAACACTTTGAGAGGGCCAGGGCAGGAGGCATGTGGCCAGGCAGGGCCTGGGCAGTGGTCAGGAACCACATGGATTATGCTGACAAGGAGAATTTCTCCCGAGTCACCCTGAGTCTAGGGGCCAATGAACAGCCTCTGTGAGTGCTGGAAACCTAGACATTGGAGTCAGCCTGGCTGCAGTGACGGTGACTGCTGCGGTGACAGGTACCCGCAGGAACATTACCTACGTAACTTAAAAGGCAAAGAGAAGGCAGCTGGGCTGGAAGTGGACACCACTTTCAGGGTGGGGAGCACAGGAAAGAGGCTGGGATTGTTTGCATCCACTGAGGTGAAGGGTCACGGGGCTGAAAGCAGAGCTCTGAGAAGGTGGCGCTGCATGGCTGGTGCTGGCATCAGTTTGAATGATGAGCCCAGCAGTGTCCGGACCAGACATGAAGGAAGGAATGTGTCTCAGTCTGTTTTGTGTTGCTATAACAACACACAGGAGACCGGGGAGTTTATCAAGAAGAGAGGTTTAACTCCCCGTTCTGGAAGCTGGGAAGTCCAAGAATGTGGGCTTGGCATCTGCTGTGTAGCATGGCAGAGGGCATCATAGGGCGAGACAGGAGAAGCCAGCCAGAAGGAGATGTTTTTACAACAAAGCCACTCCCACGACCTGCTCGGGAGGGCAGAGGCCCCGTGGCCCAATCACCTCTCACAGTCCCATCTCCCAAGGTCACCGCAAGGGCAATCACATTGTGCCGAGAGTTTCTGGGGGTCAATGAGGTGGCCTCTGTGATTGCTGGAAACCCAGACATTGGAGTCAGCCTGGCTACAGTGATGGATACTGCTGCCAGGCGCCCACAGGAAGCGGCAGGCCTTCAGAAAGAAACAGGAAGTCCCTGTCCCTCGTCTGGCCTCCATGGAGGGACTTGGCAGGCCCTGCTGGGCAAGGGAGCAGCCAGTTGGCAGAGCCCCCGTCTTTGTTCAGAGGGAAGAAGGCTGGGTTCGGAAATGAGAAGACAAAGAGCACCTGGATGCTGGAAGGTGTCCCCACGCCATGGACTGGGGCTCGCAGGGCTGTCCCACCTCGGATCCCTTGTCATGACAGGAAGCAAATGTCTCGAGTGCGTCACTGCTGGCCAGCTGTTCTGCTCCGGAGCTGGCCTCCACATCCTTGTCCCCAGCTCTTCCTGTCACCTCAGGTTGACCGAAGCCCCAATGCCTCTGGTGTGGCCGTGAGGAGCTGGACTCTGGCCCTGAACGTGGTGGCAGCTGCCACCACACCCCACGTGCAGTTCAGCCGCCCCCATGTCTCCCAGGGCTGTGTGTTATGGGCCCTGCCTTCCACGCAGAGCCAGACCTCGTGCCTGTCCCAGCCCCTTGGATGTCCCCTTGTTGTCTGCTCCTTGCCAGAGTATTTTTCTGTTGCCCAACCCTGCAGCCACAGATGCCACAGCCTCCGTCTGCCCACACAGCACCCCCTGCAGCTGCGGCTTCCCCGAGGGTCTTGCTTCTTGACCTCTCTGGTCATCTTTGTGATTCTTAGGTAGGGGACATTCGTTCCTACAGTGCTGCTTGCCAGCAGTTTCCTGGGACATCTGTGACAAACAACCAGCATCTTGGTGGCTTGAACACAGTAGAAACGTGTCCTCTCTTTATTATGGAGACCGGAAGTTTGAAATCAAGATGTCCCCAGGCCACATGAACTCTGAAGCTCTAAGACAGGACCTTTCCTGGTCTCTTCCAGTTTCCAGTGGCCCCGGGCCCATTCCTTGTGGGAGCAGAACAACAGTCTGCCCCTGTCTTCTCATAATCTTGTGGCCTTTTTCTCTGTCTCTGTGTCCATTCTGTCCCTTATAAAGACAGGCTTGCAGCACTCAGGGCCGCCCTCCCCGCAGTGAGCCAGCCCCTCCGCACTCACTCTGCTTCCAAGGAAACCACCCAGGACGGTAGCAGGCGGGACAGCGGGACCCTACCCTCGTCTCTTTGATGGTCCCTGAAAAACTAAAAACAGAGACTGGCCGTCTCCCCCCCCCCAGACTCCAGGGACCCCCCTGGAGCCAGCTGTCACCTCTGACGCAGCCCCCACTTCACAGCTCCCTGTGATCACCTGGCCCCTGGTGGTCTGGAGTCCCTGTGAGAGCCTCAGTAGCTTCCAGACCCCACCCCTTACATCGCATCCACACAACAGGGCCAAGGGGCCTGTGTCACAGTGCACGCTGTAGAGAAAGCCACTTCAGCTTGGGGACTGGTGACAGAGAAGGAACGTGACAGGAAAAGAACTCAACAAATAAAGGCCAAATCTTTACCACCACCCACAAAACAATACGCAAAAACCAGAGCGTCCCTCTGGCCCACCGATAAATAACCCACGCCACAAAAATAATGCATGAGACAGCTTGTATAATGGTAGCACGTGAAAGACTGCGGAACTTTCTAAAATTAATTTTCTTCATTTTGGTTTATTAAAATTGCACTCATCTATCTCCCCTGTTAAATATTTTATTTTTTCATATTAATGGCTGCAATTTCAGCTGGTGCCTGTGTCTGTCATTAACACTGTACAAACTTAATATCATTAGTAGTTTTTCCCTTAATTATGTGACTAGAAAAGAAAAACATCAAAGTTTCCGTGAAATTGGAATAGTATATCTAAATTGCCTCATGTTTATTTTAACATTAACAGTAAATGAAGCTAATGGGCTTTTATATTATTAAAAGCACTCATTTGTGTCCTGCCTGTTCTAATATATAACAAAGCTTTAAAAGATGTTAAATAATTAGTTATTTAATAGGGATGGGTGGCGCAGGTCAAACGGAAGGAAAAGTTGAAGGTAACCAACGTGTGCGATTGAGGGGTGGCATCCTTCCCGGGCCTTCGGATGGGGTGCTCTCTCCCTGCAGCCGCTGGCCTGCTGGTAGTGTGATAGCTCGAATTTATAATGACCCCTAGGTGTTAACGCAACAGAATCTATTGTAACCTCACAGAGGACACGCGTGGGGGGGCAATAACGTTTGCAATTATTTCTGAGCAACACCCGTTCATAATTCAATACCTGCACACCGCGTGTGGTTCCCTGCAGCCACTCGGGCGGCCCTGAGGAGAGCGACGCCTTCACCGCCACAGCGGCCTCCTCGCCTCCTTGCCGGGGTCTGCGTGGCTTTGGAGGATGCCGGGAAGAGGAGACGTTGCTTCCGGAGCACAGGGAGACCCGGGCAGACCCGGCCCCCGCGGCTGAATCCCTGACTCAGTGGCCCTCAAGCTGGGCCATGTGGCGGATCCAAGGGGCGGGCTTAGAACAGCACCCCAGAAGGTTTGTTTCTGAGATGGGGGGGCTGGTGATGCATGTGACACTGAAGGTCAGGGAACCACATCAGAGACCCGCTCAGCATACCCCGTCCCTCCAAGCTCATGGGCACCATGCTCCCGTGGGCTTGAGATGTTCTTGGAGAGTGAGTGTCACGTGGCCAACTCTCCTCTCCTCCGAAAGACCCCAAGTTCCTGGGGTCAGGGGCTCAGGGCTGTTTCTTTATCATCTCCGAAACCTGCCTAGCTTAAGGGTGGTGCCTGAGCCCAGACCTTGGCGGAAGGCTGGCTGGGGCCAGCGCAGTCCACTTGGTCCTTGGAGAAATCTCCACCTCGCTGAGGTGAGAAGCCGAGGAGATGAATTAAGCTGCTGGATGTCACCGGGCCTAAGTAACAGAGCCGATGTGGACCTGGGTTTATCTCCAGGGCCTGGGCCGCTGCTTCTGAAGTGAGTCATTTTAATCATGCGGGCTCGGAGCACCGGCTCCTGGGCCAGGAGACTGCTGCTTTTGTTACGGCTGAGGACAGAGCTTGGGGTCCCAAAAGGGTTTTATCCAGTGAGGGGAGAAACAGAGATCACTTTCCCACCAAGGACTTAGGGAGCCCTCACTCTGGGGCAGAAAACCCAGGATAAACAAGCTGTGCCCCCTGGTCCCCTCCCCTTCCGATCAGTGCCTGAGCTCAGTCTCAGAGTCCTTGCTGTACGAATGGGCTCTTTGGGTGAGAAGCTGAGGTTGCCATGTCTACGGCGAGAGCAGACCCATCTGCCGCTGCTCATAGCCCGGTTAACTTCTCCTGCGTGAGGAAACTTGCCAGGAAGAAAATTCAATTTGGCCACACAGCAAGTTATCGATATGTATTTGCTACCTCTCGCTGTGTAACAAATTGTCCCAAACCTCAACAGCGAACGACAAACACTTATTAACTCCTGGCTTCTGTGGGACAAGAATCCAGGAGCGTTTTAGCTGGAAGGTTCCAGCTCAGAGTCTCTTGGGGGGTTGTGACCAGGGTGTTGACAGGCGCTGTGATCATCAGGTCTCTCCTCCCTAGGTGGTTGGCTGAAGCCTCAGCTCCTTACCCAAAGAGCCCAATCATAGGCTCATGAATAACATGGCTTCCTCCAGAGCCAAAAACCCAGGAACAACACTGAGGAAGTCACAGTGCCCTCCATGGCCTAATCTCCAAAATCACACTTCATCACTTCAGCTTTATTCTTTTTGTAAGAAATGACTCTTTGGCTGGGCATGGCGGTGCAGGTCTATGATCTCAGCACTTGGGAGGCTGAGACAGGAGGATTTTCATGCATTCGAGGACAGCCTAATCTATATAAGCAGACCCTAACCCTCTCTGCCACCACCAAAAATACACAGACTCACTACATCTAGTCCTCACCCAAAAAGGAAGGGATTAAATTCTATCTGTTGAAGGAAGGAACAGCAAAGAACACAAAGATCCCACATTATTAAGGAGAGTCTGGAGCACAGAGCATCCAATCTGCTTTTCTGTCATGGACTAAACCATACAAATGCCTTCCTCCATATCCACAGGTTTCTCCTCCATAGATCAACCAAGTACAGATTGAAAATAATTAAAATGACGCATCTCTATTACGTGTGGACAGACACTTTTTCCTTGCCATTATTCCCTAAATAATACCGTATAAGAGCTATTTACCTGGTTCTTATTCACACTGCAGTCAGTTCCAAGGCAGTGTGGCATGGCTGAAGGGCAGCTGTTCATGGCAGCCACAAGCAGCAAGAGCAAAAAGGGCAAGAGTGGGGAAAAAAACCACACCTTCTTCCCTCCTTTCTGCTGTATGCTGGCTCCACCCCTGGGCGGGTACAGCACTCACACCGCCAATCCCAGCACTAGACAATGAACCAATCACAAAGGCTAGATTGAGCCACCTCCATGACTTGTGTGAGGCTTGGGGGCCACCCAGACACAAACCATAACACCCAGTATGTCTACATTTATTTCTATGGTATTATTTGTGGTTCCTATATACCCCACATTTTCTGTTTCTTTTCTTCTCATCTCTTGCCTTGATTAGAATATTTCTTGACCATTCAGCTAGTTTGATAGGTACATTCTCTGTTTATGTTCTTCTAATAGTTAACCCGAAGATTAACAACTCATGTATTCAAAACTAATCAATAGCTAAAGCGAATCAATGTTTTTATTTTTCTTCTGGACAATATAACAGATTTAGAACATTTTAAGCCCATTTAACCCTTGACTTACGTGTTGGTGTTTTTATATTCAATATCTACCCTTTTGGTTGCCTGTAGTGAGACACTTCTGGTGGCAGTTTCTTACTCTCTTTTACTGAAGAGCCTTACTTTTCTTCATCATTGAAAGACATTTTTATGGTCTGTAGAATTCTGGCTTGGCATCTATCTTCACTCAGTGCATGCTAAAATACCCTATTACCACCCGGCACCCATCGCTGCTGGGAAAGGCAGCTGCTAGCCCAGCCATTTTCTTCTGAGTACATTGTTCTCTAGTTTTTCCCCTTCTCTATCAGCTTTAAATATCTTTTCTCCTTGGTGTTCTCATTTCATTCTGATGAGTTTCCATGTGAATTTCCTGTATTTAATCTTTATAATATTTGTTGATCTTAAAACTATGGTGTCTTTCTTCAAGTTTGGAAATTCTTAAACATTACTCCTGGAATCATTGACTCTGCTTCATTCTCTCACTGTTTTTCACCTGGAAGTCAAACTGGATGTGTGTCACATCCTTTTTATTTTATCTACCATGTCTTCTAGCTCTTCTTTTAGGTTGGCCTCTTTTACTCTCCTTACTGTATTCATCTAATTCACAGATTCTCTCTTCAGCTCTATCTGATCTGCTATTCTACACATCCATGGAGCATTTATTATGATTGTTGTCTCTAGGCTGAATCTTTTGTTCTCTGAGACATTCTCTCTCTCTAAAAACATTTTCCTGTTCCCTACAGAAGTTATGAAAAAGTGTCTTTGTCTTCCCTTCAGAGAGCATTGTTTCATATTCTGCAAAATGGTATTCCCATAGGTCCTCCAGGAGGAGGAAGCTGCCAAGTGGGTCACTCATCCTTACCGAGTGCTGGGTTTTACCCCCTCTCCAAGCACCAGGGCACCAGGAGCTACAGTCTTCCCAGAGCTCTTCCTTTTATTTGGCTGTTGGCCTGGTAGCTTCTCACACTCTCACAGCTCTTTAATGCCTTTAAGCAGGTGTTTTTCTTTTATTCTGCATTTCTAATCATGTCGACCATAAAGAGTTGATCTAAGTAACCCAACCTGCAATGCTACTGGATATAGAGGCTGTCTCTGAGCTTTGCCCACTACCCTGGATTTGGGTGCTTTTTCCACGGAAGAAACTAGAACAGGAGGTGGCATGGTCCAGTCCATCCTGAGCAAGTAGGGGCAATGGCTTTGGGCAAAGCTCCTAGGGAGGACTGGGCTCTTGCTCGCTGCCATGCACCTGAGGAATTTTCAGGTTGAGGCTCTGCAGGGCAGGGGTCTGGACTCTCCTGACTGCCCTTGGTGTGGCCTGGCCTCTGCCCTTGGCTTGCCGGTGCCCATCTCTGCCCCTCTGCCTGGTACTCTGCCTGGCCCAGTGGCTCCATCTGAAGCTAGATCTCCTGTGCTGCATGCATGGCCCTGGGCTCTTGGCACCTTGGCCTTAGCACTGAGGGACTCCCTGGAGCTGCCACTGGCATCTCTTCTCATTGTCCCCAAAGACTCTGGAGGACAGAGCGTCCTTCCCAGGTCCATGGAGGCTGCTGAGGGTCTAGCTGAGATCGCAATCCTCTCTGGTCTTTCAGGTCTGGCTGTGAGCACTGGGAGCACTGGGTGCATTTCCAGGAGGCAGGAGAGAGCTGCCTCTCTGGAACAACGAGGCTGGGCCGTGGAGACGGAGCTGGAATTGACACCCTGACCCCATTACTCATGAAGTCATTCAACACTCGGCTCCTCCACGGCGGGCACTGGTGGGTACCGGGATGGAACAGGGCAGACGACTGCTTCCCCTGAGGGAGCGTAAGGGGCACGCACAGCTGTGTGTAATGCACACACTCAGGGACTCTTAGGGGGTGCTCTACCGTGAATCAGAGCTCCCCATCTGTAAATTTGGGGCACCACCTCTCGGGGGCAGGCAGGATGGCCCAGTAAGACACGGTGATGGGTGTGTGCAATGTTTTCCCAACAGAGGGCTGAGTCATAAGAGTGGGTTATGATCTAGTGGGTCATAAAACTTTCTTGAAAGGAAATAAAATAAAACAAAACTATAATTATAAGGGCACTACAATGAGGGTATTATTCCTCTGGAGTTAATGTGCATGTGAGCACACTGAGTCCTGAGGGGAAATTGTTTTTGTATTTTATAGAGTCATGTTCAAAGGAGTTTGAAGGCCACCGACCTTCCGAGTGGTGAGGGACAGGGTTCCGGAGTCACACAGCTGTCTGGGACTCCAGCTCCACCACTTACAACAGCTGTGACACACCCACTTCCTTGCCGCTCTGAGCCTCCCCACCGCCGTGAAGACTGAGGGGCCAGGGCCGGGGATCCAGTCCCTCGCAGTGGCCATAGGACATCCGAGGGCTTCGAAGCACCAGGACCTGTCTGGTGTTGCCATTGCTTCTCTTATATAGAAGAATCTCAAGTGCATCAGTTACGTCTTCATCACTGTAACAACTGAAAGGCAAAACAGGTTATTTGGGCTCATGGATTCACAGGGTTCAGTCCATGGCTCCTGGCCAGGGGCCTTGGGTCTATGGTGGGGCAGGATGTCACGGCAGGAGCATGTTGCAGGGGGCACTACTCACCTCATGGCATCTGGGAAGCAAAGAGAGAGAGAAAAGCAGGGTCTTTCCTGATATCCCTTTTAGGCCACACCCCTAATGATCTTCCTTTCTCCCACTAAGCCCCACCTCTTAAAGGGCCCACCACCTCCCAGTAACACCACAGGCTGGTGACTAACCCTTGGGCCTTTGGACATGCTCTAGACTCAAACTGAAGCATCAAGTAAGGGCTGTCTCCTATGTGTCTACTTATTTTTGTGTGGTGCTGGGGATCAAACCCAGGACCTTGTGAATGAAAGGCAACAACTCCACCACTGAGCCACATCCTCAGCCCCATCTGTCTCCAACTTAAGCATGACAAGAAAGCAGGAAAGTGTATTGTTTCCACTTTTTTTTTTTTTATTTGAGACAGGGTCTCATTATGTAGTCCAAGCTGGCCTTGAGCCCCCAGTGATCCTCCTGCCTCAGCCTTCTACCTGAGTGCTGGAAATATAGGTATACACCATGCCCAGCTGCTACTGCTGTTCTTTTTATATCAGTAACTGCCATGCTTAGGCATCTGTGCACCAGAGAAAAACCTCATTTAATCTTTACAGCAGCTGTGTGTTAAAATCTCTCATTGCTTCCATCTTACAGTTAAGGAAATTGAGGTAATGCGATTGGCGCTTGAGACAGATGGACCCACGATCTCCCAGCCCTGTGTCAGGACTAGTGCTCCCCACTCCAGCCCAGAGCCGGTGTCTCCTCCCAGCCACGGCGGCCCCCGTGTGTGGCAGGTTTGCTCTCCCGGCACCCTGAAGCCCCACTCTGGCTCTTTGGACAGAGCATTTCCTCTTGCTGCCTTATTTAAAAGTCTCACCCCTCCCTGTGGCCAGAGGGGAGAGAGCCAGGGGCAGCCTGGCCTTTGATGGCTGAGCCTCCAGCACTGTGGCCCTGTGACCTTTGCCCAGTGCAAGTGGTCAGAGCACCAGGCTCAGGCTCCCCAGGACTGGGAGCCCCCACTCAGGGTCCACCCTTCCTTGCAGCCCCAGCTCAGCCTGGAACCTGAGAGGCAACCGAGGCCCTGGCCTGGCCTGAGGTCCAGAGTCGCTAAGGCCTTAGAAGAGTCCAGGCAGCCGCCCAGCTCCACGTCAGCTGCCGGCTCTTACCACATCGATCATCCAGTCCTTAAGACATATTAAAATGGATTTAAAAAGACATTTTGCATTTTCTCTCCTTAACACCCACATTATTGCCACACATCGGCTTTTGTTTTAATTAAAATCGGTTTTGAAATCCTCCATGAAACTTCAGTGGGGTTGTTAAAGGCGGCAATTTCCTTATCGGCAACGCGTCCCCGCAACATACTGTAATAGTTATTTTGCAACAAAGCACAAGTCTTATTAATTTAGCTCAATCAAATCAGCACCGCGTTAATTTACAGGGCTGTAAAAACCTGGCAGCGCTGCTCTAGATCAGGGAACTTAGGGCAGGCAAGACACCAAGTGGGGTGTTTATTTTGTACAATGGACCCTAACTGCATTTCTGTGATTTAAGAGCTTTCCGAGGCATGGGGTGATAATATCACATGCATATAGAATTGTGGGCTGCTATGCCTCATTACTCCCCACAGAGAGCCAAAATCATTTGGTGTTCAACGCCTACCTAAAATATTTCCTTTCACATACAGATATTTTTTCTGCATTAAATGGCTTCTCTATGTTAATTTTCCCCCCAGTGCTGTGAAGCAAGATGGCTTCCTACGTGAGATTCTATTTTGGTCCTGTATTGATCTTTAGTGGTATTTGCTAAGTGAGTAGCTGGCTTCCTCCCCACCCGCACCCCCACCCTTTTCCTCCAGATTGCAAGATTGAAAGAGAGAAAGGTTTCCGGGAGGTAGATTTTTACTTTTCTGTTCATTTCCCCCCATCCCCCGCCTTCTAGATTCCTGCTTCCTGGTTTCCTTTTAACTCACGTCTTCCTCAGCCACTAGGAATGCTTTTCTTGTTCACATCTTAATCAGGAAGCTTTCTTCTTCTTCTTCTTCTTCTTCTTCTTCTTCTTCTTCTTCTTCTTCTTCTTCTTCTTCTTCTTCTTCTTCTTCTTCTTCTTCTTCTTCTTCTTCTTCTTCTTCTTCTTCTTCTTCTTCTTCTTCGTCACGAAGCGTCTAGGGTGTGTGAGGAGGTGCAGGCTCCCAGCCCTGGGAGTGTGGGCTGGGGCGCTGCCGCAGATTTAGGAAGGAAATGAGCGATGGAGGCTCAGAGAAGGCAAGTGACTTGCCTGAGTCACACAGCAAGGGGGGAACAGTAAGCGGGGACCCTGGGGCTCAAGCTGGGTCTTCTCAGTCCCGACCTTCCCATCAGCACAGGAGTAGCCGCAGGCATCAGGGAGTCACTGGAGTCACAGCTTAGCACAGCCCTCACCTGGACAACGCCGGTTACAGGGCAACCACGGTGTCTCTCCTGCACAAAGCCAGGCCCAGTGTTCAGGGTGCCTGACTCTGAGTCGCAGAGCTAAGAGCAACAATCAATGCTTTCAAGCTGCAAATTCTCAGCATGTAAAATGTGTTCCTTCTGCTCCTGGGGACTCTGGGGGGACACAGCGGACCCCGAAATCCACTATGCCCCTACTGGGCGGAAGAGAAACCAGGAAGAGCAGAATGTCCCGGACCTGGAGTCATAGAGGTGGGCGGGAGGGGAGGGCAGCCCGGGGCTAAGGAAGCCAAGGTTCTTACGTGGTCACCTTGGGCCCTGGCCGGCTGGGAGAGCAGGGAGACGTGGCCGCAGGTAGAGGCGGAAGCGCCGTTGGGTGGTGCAGTGACAGCGTTCGGGAGCCTGTGCTGACTGCGGCCGGGCCCCAGAGGACTGTCCTCGAAGACAGTCTTGCCTTGCCCTGGTGATATTTGTCGGCCCATGCCACCTTGTCAGCAGGAACAAGCCCTGGGCGGCTCTTGGAACTCGCAGAGCCCAGCAAGGGCCTTTGCGCGGGGTGTGGGGCTGATGGGTGCCTCACAGATGCCTCTGCCTCCTTAGCAGTGACCACGTGGGACCCACCTGCTCCAGGGAGTCTGCCTCACCATTGGACAAAGTCAGTGGAACCCAAACCAACATCTCCACACCAGCAGTAAGAATGGTTGGGTGTCTGCTCTGATCCACCAAGAGCCCGGAAGTTTCAGGACACCAGTGTGGGAGAGAATGGCAGTCACAAAAGCACCAACTCAAACCCACGCCTGTTAGCCGAGGCCGCCGAGCCATCTGTGGGCCCCAGACAAGTGCGTGCTCACCATCCAGGGAGCTGGAGATGCGGAGATAACGGCATCAGTAGGAGGACAGGGAAGGAGTTGGTGCCAGGCCTAGGCCTCGGCCTCCAGGTCTCTGCTGAGGAATGGAGCCAGGAAGTCACAGCCAGGGTGCAGCTCTGGGCAAATCCAAACCCTTTCACTATGCACCAGGAAAGGACTCCCAAGGGGTGAAGATTCAGAAGAGGCTTCATGGCTGGCAGTAGAGTCAAGGCCGGGAGCTCCACTACTGACCTAATTCAACAAGCCCTCGGGGAAACCCTCGAGGTGCCCAGCACTGGGCTGGCTTCCACAACACAAGGAAGCAAAACCATTCTTGCTCTAGGCCCAGGACTCCCAGAGCTTAGGTCTGCTCTGTGTCTATAGGCCCCGGCCACCTTTTGTCTTAGTGACAAGAGTTCCATTTTCCACCATGTTTATTAGCATTTCCTTCAAGGAGTCTGTGCTGGTCTTGGAGGCTGGACCTGGGAGGTGGAAGTGTTCGCATGTTACACCCCACACCCAGTTGGACCCTGAGGCAGAACCAGACTAGGAGGGCGGCAATCTGCTTTCAAAATGGCTTCCCTCTGACCAGGCCCCAAGGAGGCCATAGCACACCTCTATGGGGGTTAGAAGAAGGTGTGCTCTTGAGGGTCAACCCAATCCACTGGGCCTCCAATTGCTGAATGGACCACTAACCACACCTTAGGGCTTCGAGTTCCAATCATACTGCGCAAAGCTGTTAGTGGCTCTGCCTCAGACGCCAGCTCCATGGCCAAAGCCTCCAGACACATTTTAGTTACCACTGTGAAAGGTTCCAGGCCGAGGCTTCCTCTAGACCTCCAGATCCACTCAGCCCCAAGCCCAAAGATGGAGGAAGCTGTGCTCTAACCTGCCCACCTCCCCCACAACGAACTCACTCGGAAACTCCGCCTTCATTCCAAGGTCTCCTGCACCACTCCTTCCCCGGAGGACAGGTGGACAGGGCAGGCAGAGGGACAGAGACCCGCCCCCAAACTCCTATCCACAGCCGGCACGAAGTCTTCCTCTCTGCTTCCTGCTCTTTAAGAAGGCTTTGTAAAGAGGAACCTTCCATGGTAGCAGATGGTGGCTAAGTAGGAATGGTAAATAGTTTTAATTACTGCATAATGTAAGCGAGACAATAAAGGGGAGACAGTGGAGGCAAGCTGCTGCCGCCGAGGCCCCGAAACTGTCGTGGGGCCCAATTTGTCTGGCATGTGCTGTTCTCAGTCTTGGGAGGGCTTTAAAGAGAATGCCGGAAATATTAATTGCCTGCCTCGCTGGCCCATCCATCTTCACAACCGAGTAACACGCTTTTTTAATTTCAGGGGAATCGTTTTCAAATGGGAATCATGCAAATGAGTATTTTAGCTATTCATTTGTTTTACTGCGAGTGCTTTGTGAGCAAATGGCCTACAGCTTGCAATGAATTAAAAGACATGGGCACTGGAGACCGATTTTTAATACAAAGTCTTGACTCGGAGACGACCCCGACCAGCAGCAGAGAAAATGTTGGCATAGCAACTTTGGGCATTTTCATGCAAATTGGCTTCTATATAGATGATACAAATGCAATGTTTTCCTTCAACTAATCATCATAAAATTAGTTTCACTATATTTAAATGCCTCCACTTAATGCATTATATCCATATGCATGAAATTGCCTCTGTTAATGCAGTACATAAAATGCCAAAGATACAATGAATAGCCAAATTGCAAGCAGTTATGTTATCTCCCATAAAGCGGCTCCCCTCTCCCCTTCTCTCTTTGTGTGTGTATGTGTATGTGTATGTGTGTGTGTGTTTGTGTGTGTGTGTGTGTGTGTGTGTGTGTGTGTTATTGAATGCATGGGCAGCAGAGGTATTTATCACAAATTGCTATTAGCACATGGATCACGCGCACACACACATGCACTCACCAAAGTCCTCTACAGTTAAGTAACAGTGAGGTTGTAGCGTAATCTAACAAACCTAGCCTGGCCAGGGGCCTGGGGTGCCCACTTGGGCTGGCAAACCTCCCCTCTCAAAGCCTCCATCAGAATGGGGTGGAGCCCGGAGCTGCTGACCCGCGGGGAACTAGCTCGGGGTGTGTGGCTTCCACCCCTCACCTCTGACCTCCCCCCCATACTTTGATGGAGCGGGGCTGGAAGGATGAACCCATGCCAAGTCTGGAACTTGGAAACCAACCCAACTGAGAAAGGGCTAAGAGGAGGGAAGAAAGAGGACTTCTGCAGAGCCCCAAATTTCTAGGCCCTGTGCTGGCGCACACCTGTGTTCCTAGCATTCAGGAGGCTGAGGCAGGAGGAGTGTCGTGAGTTTGAATCCAGTCTGGGCTACATAGCAAATTCAAGACCAGCTGGAACGATATAGTGAGACCCTGTATTAAAAAAAAAAAAGCAAAACAACAACAGAAACAAATCAACATGATCACAGCTAGTGTGCAAGCTACGAAAGGAATCTTGAGGAGCACATCCAAGCTCGGCCGGGGGAGCAGTAAGCAGGCGAGGAAGGGTTTAAATGCCAGCCTTTGAGGCCAAACCTGCGCTTTGAACTCTTCCAGCGCACCCCCTGCAGGTGGCACAGAGAGTCAACAAAAACGGCTGCTCCCCCCCCCCCCCAGCAAGGCCAGGGCGCTGGAGGCAGGAGACCGCGGGGCTCGTGGACGTGTCTCCTCCTTTCGTGTGTGAGAATCCTTCATAGGGACCCCAGGTCAAATTAAGTTTCTGCTCAGCCTGGCGGTGTACCTTGTCCAGTTCACATGGAGGGGTCCTGCGCCCTTTCAGGGCGGGGCTCCCGAAGGACAGAAGCAAACGGTCACTGGAAAGCCCCGGGCCTCTCTATTCTGCGGCAGGAGTCGCCAAGGGCTCGGAATCTCACTTCCCCGTCCCTTGGAGGACTTGTGGTTGGCGTGAGGAAGGCTGGGCATATCCCTACAAGGACCTGCGAGCTAGTACGGAAAACCGCAGGGCTGTTCCTCAAAACATTAAAAATAAAACCACTGTGTGATCCAACAATTCCACTTCTGGGTATTAAAAAAAACGAAATCAGGGTCTAAAGAGATATTTGAACACCTATGTTCATAGGAGCAGTATTCACAGAAGCCAAAAGCTGGAAGCAACCCTAGAGTCCACTTAATAGATGAATAAACACAAGTATGTTTAGATATATATTGGAATATTAGTAGGCCCTTAAAAGGAAATTCAGATACAAGCTACGACAGATGAACCTGGAAGACATTATGCTAACTACATTCACCAGTACGAAAATGACAAGCACTATACAATTGTGTGCATTTAAATTATCTAACGTAGTCAAATGCATGGAGACAGAAACCATTATGGTTTATGATGGGTTTATGATAGTTAAGATGGTAAATTTTATGTGTATTCTATTGCAGTTAAAAGTTTTTGAACAATGTGCAAGATAGGAGAAGATCTTCCCCAAGAATGCTTCTGAATTCAGGGCCACACTCTGAGAAGCTGGGTAGAAAGCTTGATAGAAAAAACAGGCCACCTACCTCCGAACACTATTTCTGTATATGAGATAGGTTTGTTGATTGAATTTGGCAGCAGTGAGAAGGTCCCTAAGAGGAACAGGATCAGGGAGCACCTGAGCAACGACCCACCTGGACTTCTAAGTTCCTGCCTTTTCTCTTCTCTTGTCTGAACACCCCCCCCATCCATCCCCAATCCACGAATATTTCCATTTCATTTCCTTCCATGAGCCTTTTTTATCTCCCCTCCATCAACGATTTTCTCAGTTGTTTATGGCAAATGTGATTCTACAAACACCCTGAGTCTTGAGTTCACTACGTTAAGCATTGTCCTAAATATCGGTATCCTAATCCACGCCCATCCTGAGACCCAGGCCTGTGATTCTAACAGCAGCCACCAGGTGGCAGGTTTTGGCAAACCCAACCTATATCAACGATGGCAAATACTGCCTCTAGTGGCCACGGTGAGAGCTGCAGGCACCACTTGCGGTCCTGCAATTGACCAGGTCTTGAGGCATGCAGGCATATTGAAAAACCAGCGTCTTTGAGTGACTACAAGCGGCCCCTAGAGATGCCCAACAGCTCCAGCTGCTGCCACCCTCTGCTACCTGTGGCCCCCAGAAGAACCACGGCTGTACAGTGCCAGGTGCAATGTGACTCCAGGCACAGGCTTCAGTCCTTCCTGGCCAGGTGCAGTCGGTCATCTTTCCCATGGCCTCGATTAGGCGGTGGGGCCACGCGTCCCAGCTCATTCTGCACCCTTTTTTCCAGATTTGGTTCCTTTGTGAGTTCCTTCCACATCTGCACCTCCTCCGGCTGCCTCTGGGAGGCGCTGGATCTCTCGCTGCCTGGAGGCTTTGCGGAACCTTCTAGGACAATCCAAGTGCTCTGCTGGTTTAGGAGTAGCTGGTGGTGGCCGCTAGGCATGCGTGGGGATTCCCTGAGCAAGGCACGCCAAGCTCACCGGGCTTCCCTGCTGCCTAATACATTTTGATATCCGCCCAGCCTCACGCGAAGCTTCCCGAATTTATTTAGCTTCGGGGGCCAAGTAGAAAGCTGGGGTGACAGGAGAAGAAACGCAGATTCACAGCTGGCGAATCAAGCCCCCGTGGAGCACTTGAAACCTGGAGCTGCTGACTGGAAGGGCTCTCGGGTGCTGGGATGCAGGCCCTGTGTCCGTTCTGCTGTCCACTGCCCTGAAGGAAGCTGTGCCCAGCAGCCTCTCTGCTCTCCTAGGCATGGCAGAAACATGCGGGTGACAAAGTCCCGCTTGGAAAAGGGCTCGATGGGCGACAGCAAAAGCAAAAAATAGGCTGAACGCAGTAAGGTGACATTTCACACACAGAAGGGACACTTGATGATGAAGCTGCATGTCTGCAGAGGCAAAAAATATCCGCTCTTGGGTTCAGATATTTCTCTGCTACTTCCTGTGTGACCCTGGGCAAATTCCACAGCATCTCTGGGCCGCCTTCCTTACCTGCCTCCTTCGTAGTGTTGTAATGAGGACTAAATTACACGGCACAGGTAGGAGCCGCAGACCCGGGCAATCTCCGTGCTGACTGAACCTCTGACGCCCATGATTCTCTGATCCTCTGGCTTCTTTTTTCTTTTCTTTTCTTTTCTTTTCTTTTCTTTTCTTTTCTTTTCTCTTTTCTTTTCTTTTCTTTTCTTTTCTTTTCTTTTCTTTTCTTTTTCTCTGCTTTTGTGCAGGGTCTCACTGTTTAACCAGGCTGGCCTCCAACTCACAGTGACCCTCCTGACTCAGCCTCCCCACACACGGCTTTTGCAGCAGCCATACTTACCTGCCAAGGGAGCTGCACGCTTGGGAACCAGGACACCCCAACTCCAACCATCACACTGGCCTCAGCATTTGCCCAGCCAGGGACAAAGCCTGGTGCTCCAGAGGGGGGAGCCCCTGCCTCTGCGGCTTCCTGAGGTCCCTCACCCCAGGGGCTCTCGCAGCCCCTGCCCGGCCTTTATTTTCCCAGCTATAAGAAAGGATGGAGGCAGCGGAGCACAAGGGCCCCGCATGATCATGTCCAAGTTCTGATTTCGGGGAGGCCCCTCCGGGAAGAAGGGAAGTGGAAGGAGGGCCTGGGAGCGGCCCGCAAAGCTTATGCATCTCGACTGTCCACTCGGCTTCTCCCAGTGTCCACGGCGAACTCCGTCCCGTGTCCCCGCAGCCGCCTTGCCTTGCTGCCCTTGGTCAGGGCAGCGTCTGCAGGATCCATTCTGCTCTCCTCTGGCAGGAAAAGGCACAGCAGGGACCTCTGCACACCATGTGCCACGGTGTCCCCGTCCCAGAGAACAAGGACCCTGGGCTGGGCAGTAAAAAAGGGCAGAGAAGGTGCCCTGGGTAGAGGCTGCCCAGCCATCGCTGGGCACTGGGCGAGAATGGAAGCCGGGTCCTGACCACTGAGGGCACAAAGATACAGCGGAGGAATGGAACGGAGGGGAAACTCGGGCCTCTGGGCTGGCTCTGCCTGGCGCCCACACTGCGGCCAGCTGAGCCTTGCTGGAGTGACCAGGAACTGCCCCTGCTTTGTCAGAGTCGAGGGCTCCATGGCCGACCTAAGGAGAGTGAGCCCCTCACCCACACAATTTAAGGGGGCACCAAAAATGCAGTAAAAAAGGAGATAATAGAGTCAAGCATGGTGGTCAGACTGTGGTCCCAGCACTAAGGAGGCTGAGGCAGGAGGGTCACCTTGAGTTTGAGGCCAGCTTGAACTACGTAGCAAGACCCTATCTTCAAGAAATAAAGGAAACAATAATTTAGTGAAGTATGTTTTAGAAATCAGATTCAGTGTGAAAAAAATCCATAATGAATAAGATATCAAATTTTGCTTTGTTTTATTTTGTTTTAGAGACAGGGTCTTACTATATAGCTCAGCTCAGGCTGGCCTTGAACTCAATATGCTGCCCAGGCTGGCCTGGAGCTCATGGGGACCCTCCTGCCTCAGCCTCCTGAGGGCTGGCATTACAGGCGTGCACCATCATGGCCAGCTTTGAAATTTTAAATAGAGACAAGCCCAGTATCACCGGTTTTCCCTGTTGCCTGTGGTGTGAAATGGCACTGCTGCTGACCCCTGTCCCTGTTTTTATTTAAAATTTTGAAATTTTGTCATCTTCTTTGATTATGGGTGTTAAAAAAGGATTGCACTAAACTGTCACGGGACCGCTGGGGCTTCTGGCACCCGATGCCACTGCGTCACCTGCTCGCCCTGTCTGTTCCTGCCAGCTGCAGGCCTAAGGCAGCTCCAGCCTGGACCGTAGCCAACCTGCCCGGGGAGCCCCGGCTGTGACCAGGGCACTGGGGTCACACTGCAGACACGAGGACCCTTAGCCCTGCGCCTCAGGTGTCCTGCTGAGAGGCCTTGGGACTCCTTTAATAAGGAAACGCCGCAGCATTAAAAATTCAGTGCGTAGCTCCTCTGTGAGGTGCTGTATTTATTTAATCATAGTCAATTTGGGTCAAACCCTGTCGGGGTGCCCTGCGTACCTGTCTCTGTGCCCCCAAGGGGTTCAGGCACTAGGACCGCGCTTGTCACAGAGAACCCCCTGCCTCCCCCCACCCCCGGCTCCCAGGGAGATAAAACACCTCAGCCTCATTACTCAGATGGCTAATTGCAAACTGATTTAATTAAAGTATACAGATATTTCCTCAAGTTAGTTACATTTCATATCACTCCATTAGGAGTAATTGGCTGGGGTGAGGAGCTGAGAGGCAGGCTGGCCAGGTGGGTGGAGCGGGAGCCCGGAGGGCATCAGGCTGTCGCCTGGCTGCATGGGCAGCCTGCAGCGCTCCCAGCGGGCACTGCGGGTATCCCTGGGTCACTGCACAGCTCACAGCCCAGGTCAGGAACTGGGTCTGATGCCCTCCAACACTGAAAGTATCCAAAAATGGAGCCGTCCTCATCTAACGCTGTTGAACCTCCATTTCTTTCTCTGTAAAAGGAAAGACGGCGTCCTCAGCTGGCGGGTGCCCCTTCCTTCTTCCTCCTTTCTCCCACCAAGAATTCAATCGTGATGGCTGGAGCTGCAGTGGCCATCTTGTGATCTTGAGGTGACCCTGAAGGTAGAAACCACCAGTTGGCAGCAAAGACAGGAGCAGCTGGAGTCTTTCACAGTTTCATTCTGTCCCTGACCACCCCAGATTTCACAGAGCCTGGGAGGAAGTTGGTCTCTTCTTTTGGGTTTTGTGTGGTGTTTTATCTTGGTTAAGCCTCAGCTTGTTGATTTTGGTTTCCAGCTACCAGATTCTACCCCTAGCCAATAAGGCTTCCCTGCTCAAAACCCCTGGCCTCTTTTCAAAAGAGGCTGTGGGATGGGTGAGCGTTTGCCAGTCAGAGTCAAAGAGGAGCCACTTCCAGAGAGCTCGGCCTCCCGTACCTCCTGCACCCCAGGGGTGCTCACCCGGGGCTCCCCACCCCCACCTGGCAAGCACTGATGGAAAGACAGACGCGGAGGCCATCCCGGAGGAGCCCGGAAAAGGCTCATACGGTGGTCCCCTCCTTGGCCACCGCACACTCCTTCCTCCCTGAGCCCCAGAGGCCTTCGGGGGCCCCTTGCACCCCCTCACCTCGCTGCTGCCGCTGAGTTTACTTAAGCCTGCACCCTCTCTCTGGAAGTTCATTAATTTTTCGTGGGTGCCAACACGGGGATCATTTGTGCTTATCCTCAACTAAATAAGTCAGGTCATAAGAGGTAATGCCGGGGGTAGTGGGATGTAAACAAACACATTCTACCTCAATAAACATGCTAATTTCCAGCTATAATATTCACGAGGAAGAGATCCATCACGCCGGCCCTATTTGGTGGAGGCAGCCGGCCTCATCCGTCAAGGAGGGGGACTCCCGCCAGTTCGCCGCAGGAGGGAAATAGTTCACTTAACTTGCTTGATGACGTCCTCGGGGGAAACATGAGCCCCACGAATGAGTCTCAAAATGTGATAAAAGGGTTATCTTGCAGAAATGAGCCCGTATCATCATTACCTGCGGCCCGGCCAAGGCCAGGCGTGGCCTCAGAGATGGCATCGCATTTCGTGTGAATTAAACCCGGGGAGGCGTGCGGCAGGCCAGCGGGAGATGTCTGTCCCACTGCCACCGTGTCCCTCGGCCACTGAACAGGGCTTCTGGGGGCCCAGGTGAGCCTGAGCCCCGTCCCTGGGGGGCAGCACAGCGCCACTTCTTGCCCCTCTGGGAGCGGTGAGCGCTGGTATTTGACTTCCTTGGCAGTAGACGCTCGGCACCGGTTCTGCGCCAAGGCTGCTGGTCTGGGGGCCTTGGAAGCCGCAGTCCGGGGGAGCTCTTGGTTTTCAGCGCCCACACTTGGCCCAAGGGCAGGCTGAGTCCATCCGCAAGTTCAAAATGCAGAAGCCACTCAGAGGAGGGCGTGGAGTCCGAAGGTTTGTGACACCCCTTTTCATTTGGCCGTGAACCCTGCTCCCCGAGGTCACGGTGTGACGCTGGGGCTCTGGGAGGTGCTGAGGGTGCCATGGTGGAGCGCTCATAACTAGGATTTGCACCGTTATAAAAGAGCCCAGAGCCAGGCATGGCAGTGCACATCTGTAATCCCAGCACTCAGGAGGCTGAGGCATGAGGGTCTCTGTGAGCCCAAGGCTGAACTGGGCCACACAGCAACACCCTGCTCCCAAAAAGGAAAAACAAAAAAAGGCCAGGACAGACCCCTGTCCCTCTTCCATGTGTGGCCACAGAGAGGAAACGGCTGCCTCCGAGGACGCAGCCCATGTCGGCCCCTGTGTCCGCTGTGTGCTGCTGGACTCGGACTTCTGCTCTCCTCAGCCTCTCCCACGACTGCTTTAGCAAAGCGTGGAGAGGAGGGGACAAGTTCACAGGGGATCCTGCCGGCTGGGGAGGGACCCAGCAGAGGTCCCGCTGCTCGCCCTGCCCCCCTCCCCCAGCAACCCCCAGTGCTTCTGGGCTGCAGGGTTCAGAGCCTCTTCTGGTTCATTTCCCGGAGGGAAAAAGGACAGAAACCGCCTTGTGGGACTGAGCTGGGCTCACAGAGCTGCAGGAGCCCTTGTCGGGAGTGAGCGGAGGCCTCTGCCAGGCTGGGTGCTGGGAGCTGTGCTTTTGGTCCTGCCTGGAGGCCGGAGGGAGCGATCTGTCCCTGCCCACGGCTTGCAAAGCAGCTCGGCTGGCGGGGGCTGGGAGACAGCAGCAGAGGGAAAGTCTGAGTCTTGCGCAAGGGATGGAGGCAGTGGCCCCAGGCCAGCTGCACCAGGCCTCCCAGTGACAGCCGTGACCGAGAATGAGCAGTCCCCCGAGTGCTCTTCAGGGCTGTGAAGCTGAACGACCACCCACGGAAGCTGGCAGAGCGGCACTGATGCCCATCCGAAAATCCCAGCGCTCGGGAGGCTGAGGCAGGAGGATCGCAGTGGGTTCCAGGCCAGCTGGGGCGATAGCCTCAGCTCTCTGGGCCTTGGCGCCCCCATCCTCCCCCGGAGGAGAGGCTCAAAGCTGACACTCAGGTGTGAGCCCAGGTGGCACCTTCTCAAGGAGACACGAGCTCCCTCAGAAGGCCCAGTAGGACCCCAGTAGAACCAGAATAAGCATGTGCCATCCCAAAGGGGTCCTCTGGGCCCTGGGCTGGCTGTGAGACTGGCACCTGCCTCTCTCCTGGGGTTCAGGCTTGGGGTGCTCAGAGCACCTCCTGGCCCCAGACTGATTACCCAGCCAGCTGGGTCACTGTCCCCTCCCTGGGAAATTCCTCCCCTCCAGCCACGTCCTCCCCAGTCCCAGCCTGGACCCCTATAGGGAAACAGGCCAAGCAGGCAGGGCCAGGGATCAGCTAAGGGAGCCTCACTAGGTACTTTGGAAATTGCTTTAGTAGCCTGGATCCCCCAGACAGATATGTGGGGGCTTGAGGCCTGCACCTGCGGAGCCCGAGGGAGGCGGCATCTCGGGGAGTTAGGACACGTCCTCCACTCGGCCACTGGTGGTCTCCCCGGGCAGCGTGCAGGCCAGCAGGGAGACTGGGGGAAGGGCCACTCTGCAGTGGTGTAGGCCCTGGGGTCCTGATATGACAGCGAAGGGCAGGGATTGAGTCCAGCCTTGAAGGCAGGACTGCAGAGGGCCTCAGATGACCTCTGGCTCACATCCTGACCACAGTGTGCAGGGGAAAGCGAAGCCCACAGTGGGTGAGCGACTTGTCCAGGGTCACACAGCAGAATCCCTGTCTCCCAGCCCCAGCCACAGTTCATGAACAGGTCACCTCTGAAATGGGCTGCATTTGGGCACCCTGTCTGGGGCATCCCATGGGGACTCTCCCCCCGCCTCCCTGTTCCTAGAAAAAAGTCAAGGAGAAATATTTCCTTTTGTTCAAGTCCTGTGTGTAACTGTTAAAAGACCCGTGACATTTTCTTCCATTAATGAATCCTTTTTGTGCCATGAATTTAAGCACATCAAGTGTCATGGCGTTCTGCAAAGGACACCGCGATTTTAAGATGCTCTGCCCAGGGAGAGAGCCTGAGCCCTAAGCAGTTTTTAAAAATGTTTTTGAGATTTCCATCTCACTGTATGGCCCAGGCTGGCCTTGAACTCTTGGCTTCAAAGGGATCCTCCTGCCTCAGCCTCCTGAGTGTAAGGGTTTTACACTTGGGCATTGCTACACTCAGTTCCCTAAGTACTTATTCTATCAACTTTCCAGATAGAAAAAGCTGATACCGGGGGACTTGTGTGAGGACTCAGTAAACACAATGAGAAAAGGGGAGGGGTCTGCTTCACCTTCTAGACCTATGGAGGACACGGTCACTCCCTACTCTCTACGGCCTCAAACGATGCCCCCGCCTGAGCTCAGCCTGGCTTCTAGGGACAGATGTGCCTCAGTTTACGATGCAAAAAAGCCCCAAAACCCACTGCAGGGAGAAAATGCACTTCGTAGCCATGAGTAATGGCACGGTCCTATAATCCCAGCACCCTGGGAAGCTGAGACAGGAGGGCTGCAAACACAGGCCTACGCTGGACAATTTAACAACCTAGTAAGATCTTACCTCAAAAATTAACCAGAGGGCTGGGGATGTGGCAGGGTGAGAAGGTGCTGGGTTTAATCCCCAGTGCTAGAAAGAAAGGGGCAGGGAAGAAGGAAGAAAATGTCCCACTGAATAACCTCGCACACCTTAAACGTGCTCGGGACCCTCACATTATCTGCTGTGAGGCAAAATCATCTAACACAAATCTCCCGGCTTTAGGGGAAGCAAGGAAGAGGGCCTTAGGCGGGTGTGTTTTCTCACCCTTGTAAAGTGTCCCAGGCAGGGGACATCTGTACTCTTGGGTTCCCTGGCCAGAGAGGCAGGGCTGCCTCAATGACCACCCCGAGTGGGGACCTCTGCTGCCCGTGCCATGGCCATGGGAGAGGACATCGGCTGTCATGGGTCTGAAGGCACAGAATTTCTCACCACGCTTGCAACACCTCGCGTCACAGCAAAGTTGATGTCACCGCCCCCGTCCACGTTCCAGTCCTCCACACAGCACCTCTGAGCAGGACATGGTGAGGACGCACCAGGCTCCCGCAGTGACAGCACCAGCCTGCTGTGGCAGCCCTGCCTGCGGTCACCCCCCGGGGCCACTGAGCCCTCTCTGCCTGCGACCTGCAGCAAGGACCCCGGGGGGCACCGGGCGGGCTCCGGAGCAGCCGCAGGAGGGGGCCTGGCGGGGGCTGAACCTCCCAAGCCCAGCCGGCAGAGGCAAGGGTGGCGCTGCTCCGGGACAGGCCGGCCTGACCCCCAACCCCGCCTGCGGAGCCCCCCAGTATCACGGCGCGTTCCTCTTCTCCCTCCCCGCGAGCCGAGCACCCACTTTTCAGCGCAGCTCTCGGAAAATGCGCGGCGCGCTTTCTGCTGGGTTTGATGCTTCCCCCAACCCGAGCACGCGCTGGGCTCGCACCCGTACAGCAGACCCGGAATCCCTAAGAGGACGGCCCTAGGGTCTTGGTTTAGGGGTCACATTCCCCCAAACAGACCCGGAGGCAGCCAGGGCCCCTGGGGGCTCGCGCTTGGGGGCTCCGCCCTGTGCTCTGCGCTTGGCTGGAGCAGGGCGAGCTAATGGCGGCGAAGAGCGTTGGGGTTGCAGAGGCTCAGGAGCGCCTGGCTGCAGCCCCCGCCCCGGCTGGGGGACTCCGTGAGCCCTGGGTCGTGCCCCTGCCCAGGGCAGAAATGGCCCGAGGTCACTTTGCTGGGCTGCGCCTGCGGCTCTTTCCGTTGTTGCTGCTGGGGCTCGCGGGCTCCCCCTGCAGGCAGCTCTGTGCACTGCCCGTGCCGCCGGGATGCCCGCAGCCCAGCATCCCGAAGAGGGCGGGCGTCCTCCAGGGCAACCCGGGGTCCCCACCCTGGGACAACACTTCCAAAATCACACACAGGGAGCCCAGAGCACGCTTTTCCCTGACATTGCCTCCCAACCAGGTTCAAGCGACCCGACCCTGAGATTCAGACCCAGGTCTTGGAATCCCTGGGGGAAAGAGTCACCTCCACCCGCTGCAGGATCCCTGCTCTGAGGGCAGTGGGACAGGGCCAAGGCTCCCTTTCCTGACGGCCTCCCCGCTCCCTCTCCTCATCCTGAGGGTGACTCCTCACCAGGGACCATCACTTCCTGTCACAGACTTTCCCAAAGCAGAGTAGGGGTCAGAAGGCCCCAGGTGCAGCTTCCTCTCCCAGGCCCAGGGTTTTACTTGACACCGGATGGCGGCCTGGTAGAATGATGTTATTACTGTCGTCTGACGGGTGAGGCCCACCGCAAATACAGCAGCTCCCTTTACCTGAGGAGATCACTTTCCAAGAGCCCTGTGGAGGCCTAAAACTGCAAATAGTGCCGAACTCTATAAACACTCCTCGTGCTAGAGGACTTACCTAGCATGGGTGAGGCCTGGGGTTCGATTCCCAGTACTGCAGCGGTGGGGAGCTCTTTACCACTTAAAACACCTCTTTATTCATCAGACATATCTATGATTTAATTGATCGATTTTATTGATTGTATTCTTCACTACATCTGTTTGCAAAGTATTTTGGTGGTTGTTCTAGATTTTACCATACATTCTCAACTTGCCACAGTTAGTATAAATAATGGAATAAATACTTTCTACTTTCAGTGGCATGTGGCCTGTTTCCCATCACAGAAGCCCATTTGTCCTTCTTTCTTTATATTATACATCTGGTCTGCATTGAAAACCTCATCAAACAATGTCAAAATTTTTGTTTTCAACCATCCGTCATATTTTAGACAAGAGAACAGGCTATTTACCCGGACATTTACCATTTCTGCCCTTCAACCTTCATTCCTATCACTCCATGTTTCTGTCTGATGTCACTTCTCTTTGACAGGAGGAATTTTCTCTGGCACTTATTTTAGGACAGTTGTGCCAGTGACGAAGTCTCCGAGCTTGCCTTCATGTCAGGATACTTTCATTTCATCCCCTTTGCTGAAGGATATTTTCACTGGGTATAGAACTGCAGGTTGGTGGTCCTTTTCTTCTAGCACTTCATAAATAATGTTTCACTTCCTGTTCGCCTCCATGGTTTCTGGTGAGATATTGACAAATAAGTGCTCCATTTTTCTCTGACTACCTCGGAGACATTTTTGTCTCTAAAGAAGTTAGATTATCATGTGCCTGAGAATGGATTTTTTTGGAACATTTTTAATTTATTTATTTTATTTTTTAAATTTTTTAAAATTTTATTTTAAAAGGGAGTAAAATTAAACACAACAAAACAGAACAGAATGGGACATAAGAAAGCATAAATTTCAAAGCTAGACAACCAGAGAGCTTCACTATCTGTCATATTGTCTCTTGTTTTCTTCCAAATGGTTGTCCATATCTTGCATATGGGGAGCTCATACTAAATAACATAGCCAATCTTTTCACAAGATGTGTAGTTCACTGGCTCCCACTTGCTAGGCAGGGGGGAGGAAGAGGGGGGACATGGGATGGGGGACAGGACGACATGAGATGTCTGATTCTCAGCCCACATGCAGGCAGGATCACAGTCCCTCCCCCCCCCCCAGAGAGGGGAGGAGCTCCTTGTTCTCCCAGCACCCCGAGTCAACCGCACCGTGCAGGTCCCGAGGCACCAGGGTCTCTCCCCTGCAGGCCCCCTAAAGTCCACCACACTCACCTGCTATTTCTTTCTGATGAATTGACCATTCCATTTCCAAAGTTCTGAAATGGCCAACAGACCACAGAAAGAATTCTCTTTAGGCTCCTGTTTGAAACCAGCAGCTACAGCGATCTGCTGGCCTTGCTTCAGGGCCATGGATTTGAAAAAAAAAAATCTTACCTTGTTTGAGGTTTACTGAGCTTCTTAAGCCTGTAATTTTGAGAAGTTTGCAGCCATTCTTGTTCTGTTCTGATTCCTTGAACTGTGCTTTCTCCACACCTTCTAGGACTCTAATAACATGAGCGCCTGTCATTTTGGTCTTTCCGCCAGTTTCCTGAGATTCTGCTCAAATTTTCCTCAGTCTTTCTTTCTCTCTGTTGTTCCAAATGTTCGTGTAGGTCTCTTCTCACATTCATTCTTTCCTTTGTCATCTGTTCTGCTCTTGAACCCGTCCAAGTCTTCTGTTGTTTTATTTCCAGCTCTATTATTACAGTTTGGTTCTTCTGTATACTTCTTGTTTTTCTCTGTTTTTTAAAACCTGGGTCTTGCTATGTAGCCCAGGCTGGCCTTGAACTCACAGCAATCCTCCTGCCCCAGTCTCCCCAGAGCTGGATCTACAGGTGTGCATCACCGTGCCAGGCAATATCTCGAGTAATTTTAGACAAACATTTTAAGTATTATGAGATTGTAGGTCTCATTTAAACAAAGTAAAATATTGATTTACCAGCCTCTTGATTGATCTCTCAATTGATTGATTTTAACAGACAATAGACTTAGACTAGGTCCAGGTTGCAAGTTCCAGCTCACTTTCTGTGGGCTCTGGTTCCAATATCAGCTCAGTTTTCAAAGCTTTCTGCAGTGCCATTTAGGTAAGTTTCACATGTGCAAGATAAATGACCAGTCTGGGACCTCAGTGATGGTCTAGCCCATAGTTTAGTTCTCAAACCCATGCACATTCTGTTTTGGGACAGATGCAGCCATGCACCTTGGGAGGTGACCCTGAAGGTCCTAAATTACAGGATTGCTTTCTTATGCTGCCTTCTCTCCACAGTGTCCCCAGAATGTTCTGGCTCCCCAGGGCTCCCTTTCCAGCCTGGACTTCGGTTTCCTGGCCCTGCTATGCATTCTTAGAATTTTGCTTGTATTTGTCATTTCTAGAAATTATGTGTGGCCTTTTTCAAATTCTCCCGCTCACTTCTGGTAGACTCTCATATTTTGGTTACACCAACCACACATAACATTCTAGATTACAACAGATGATTCTAATCAGATGTTTTTTGCTGACTCGAATCTCATTTTTCTCATCCTCCCTTTGTTTAGAATATATGTATGCCCATCGTGATGAAAAAACAAGGTGAATGACTAAATTTAAAATATGTATTGCAGTAAAAGATGCATTGCCATGAATCTGCCTCAGAATCTTCCCTCTTGCTTCAAACACACTGGTCCCATGATTTCTGCCACTTTCTGCAGCAGTTCTGGAAGTTGGCTTTCCTGAATGTCTTTAGTTTCACTGTCACGGCTGCCTTGATGTCTCGAGGATTCAAAGCATTTGCCTTTCACATCCCTTTAGACTTTGGGGAAGAGGCAGAAGTTGCGGTGTCAGATGCGAGGAACAAGATGGACGAGGGCTCATCAGCATGTTTTTATTTGAAATAGAAACAGAAATCGCTGTCGGCATTTTGAGCTGACTCAGAACATGGGGACAGTCATGAAAAGACACAGGAGAGGATGTGAGGGGCCGGGATGGGGAGGGGTAAGGGGTACCTGGTGAATGCTCAGAGTGGTGGGACAGCTGGACCCAAACCCAAACCTCAAGCCCAGCCTGGTCCCTCCCTACCAGGGACTTGGGGACCAGTGGTGGACAGGCCTCACATTCCTGCCCACAGGTGCTGGCCATTGGAGAGGTGTGGGGCCCGTCCTGGCCAGCAACATCAGCCTTTCTGGGCAGGGTAGGCAGTGCTCACCCCTGCTTCCCAAGGGTCCCTTCTGACCAGGGACAGCCCTGCCTTTGGTCTGGTGGCCTCCAGCCTCCTTGGCTCCCCCTGCACCCATCACATTGTCCGCTGGTAAATCTCTTGCAGAGCCCTCAGATGAACATCTGCTTGGGGGGAATCGGGGTTGATTCCAGGTCCTTGCCCTGCAGGTCAGTTGTGACCATGAGGCCTCCTGTGGCTTCTTTATTTTGTTTTGCAGCAGGGTATATATTCTAGACTGGCCTCAAACTCTTGGCAATCCTCCTGCCTCAGCCTCTCAAGTTCTGGGTTGTAAGTGTGCACCACTACACCCAGATCTCTGATGGCTTCTGAAGCCTCTGGACTCTTCCTGCCATGACACCACAGAGCCAACCCTATGGGCACAGTGCACCAGCGGGTGTGGTTGTCATGCCTGGGACTGGTTACCCCAATATCCCCCTGAGAGGCAGCAGCAGGTCTCTTGGCCCCTAGAGCCACCCGGTTGTAGGACACCCCCACTCAGCCACTCCGCCCAGGAGCAGAGGACATGGCTGGCCTGGGGCCGAGCAGCTGTGTGTATTTTATTGTCCATGGACTCATCAAACACCTGCCATGCACAAGATGCAGGGACAGCAGTGTCCCAGACATGGCACAGGGCTTGGAGACAGCTGGGAAGTGGCAGTGGTGCCGGGACACTCGCACTCAGAGCCCGGCATACTGCAGTCAGACCCCAGAAGCCGTAGGAGGCGGGGGGGGGGGGACGGATGCAGTAAAAACAGGGGCGTCCCAGGCAGGCTCCGGAAAGGGCCCACCTCTCTGCATTTTCACGGGGACTGGCTGTTAGGGACGCTCCGCACCGTACATGTGAGGAGCGTGTCACACACCCGTGTAGACCCGCCCAACACACAGCCAATTTCGGGTCCTGGACAGGACTGCGTGACCATGAAAGGCCACCAGATGGTGCTGCGGACATTCCAGCCCCGGGAGAGCCTGCGACTCAGCGTGGAGACGCCCTGCCCACGCGGGGGTAGGGGGTGGGAGGTGAGTTGGCCTTACAGAGAAGCTACCCACCTGCCTCTGTTTACAGGTGGGGAAACTGAGGCTCAGAGAGGGGGATGGTGTAGCCAAGGGGAAGGACAGTGGAAGGGACCAGCACTGCAACGGTTCAATGTGACCAGGTCCCTCTTAAGATGCCACTTGAAAACCAACAGAGTGAGCCCTATGAGGCGATGCAGATGCAGATGTAGTGCCAGCATGCTGGGAGGCTGAGGCAGGGGGGTCTCGAGTTTACACCCAGCCTGGACGACTTAGTGAGACCCTATTTCAAAACAAAAAATAATTTTAAAAAGGCTCAGGATATAGTTTGGTGTGAAGGTCCAGAGTTCAAAACCCAGTATGAAAGAAACAAATCAACAATGGCCCTGAAGCAAGGCCAGCAGCTCGCTGTAGCTGCTGGTTTCAAACAGGAGCCTAAAGAGAATTCTTTCTGTGGTCTGTTGGCCATTTCAGAACTTTGGAAATGGAATGGTCGATTCATCAGAAAGAAATAGCAGGTGAGTGTGGCGGACTTTAGGGGGCCTGCAGGGGAGAGACCCTGGCACCTTGGGACCTGCACCATGCGGTTGACTTGGGGTGCTGGGAGAACAAGGAGCTCTTCCCGTCTCTGGGGGGCAACTGTGATCCTGCCTGCGTGTGGGCTGAGAATCAGACATCTCATGTTGTCCTGTCCCCCATCCCGTGTCCCCCCTCGTCCTCCCCCCTGCCTAGCAAGTGGGAGCCAGTGAACTACACATCTTGTGAAAAGATTGGCCATGTTATTTAGTATGAGCTCCCCATATGCAAGGATAAGGACAACCATTTGGAAGAAAACAAGAGACAATATGACAGATAGTGAAGATCTCTGGTTGTCTAGCTTTGAAATTTATGCTGTCTTATGTCCCATTCTGTTCTGTTTTGTTGTGTTTAATTATGCTCCCTTTTAAAATAAAATAAAAAAAATAAAAAAAAAAGAAACGCACACATTCAGATCAGATAGGATATTAGGGCTGGGGATTTAGCTCAGTGGCATAAGTGCCTGCCTGGCAAGCTCGATATCGTGAGTTTGATCCCTGGTACAAAAAAAAAAAAATTTAAAAAATATATAGATAGTGTATAACTCAGGCATTCTTGTTTTCTGGACAGGATCTGTTCTTCGTTATAAGTCATAAGCAAAATGAACTCAAGTTTTTTTAACACAGATAGAAAAATAAACATTAAAAATGCACAAGTCAAAGGACCTAATGATTTTGAATAACATTGAGGGTAGTCGGTTGGATTGCTGGCCTTGCTAAGGTGATGCTGGTATCAATTTTGTTGGTGTTGTTTTGGCAAAAAAGAAAGAAAGAAAGAAAGAAACCAACAAAAGTAAGACAGACAGCCAAGCACACATATGATCGTTAATACCACCACCTCCCCAAAAGGCTGACACCATCCATCAAGGGCTTGCTTCTCCACCAGCAGGTCACTCAGACCAAAACACGGCACCCCAACAAAATCCCCTCCCAGTGCAGGGGTCCTCCGAGGGTTGCAGAGTATATCCTCAGGTCCGAGGTTGGGGGGTCTTCCCTGGAATTGAGGATCCTGAGGCCCCCAGGGATTCCCCCACAACGCAGCCACAGGGGAGAGTAACCTCCTCTGACTCCGCACTGGCCCTTCCACCCTGCTGGAATTCCCTTCCCTGTGCCTCCCAGTGAGAGAGCTTGGGGAGGTCCCTGCTCTGTGCCCAGATGTGCCAGAGCCCTGTCCCACCCCCACGCAGTGTGCACGCTTTAACTCACTTCTTTGGAAACGCCAGTTCCTGCGACACTGCTACGTGAGACCTGCGTCCCAGGGCTGCGCTCTGGCCTCACAGGGGTGACAGCGCCCGGCCTGAGGTGACCCTGGCGGCAGTGCGCTTGCACCCGCGCCGTCAGGGGGCTGCCCCAGCCGATGGGGTGCTCAGACTCCCCCTTTTCCTCCGGTGCTCAGAAAGCTGTTCAGATCCCACAAGAAAAACTCTGACCAGTGTCACTCATAACGGAATAAACTCGGAACTTAAATATCCACAGTTAGGACATAATAATCATCACGACGACACCACACTGCCAGCAGCCTCGAACCGACCACGACGAGCCCATAGGAGGGCCTCAAGGGGAAATAAGGTCACAGTGCCCATTGTACAAAGGAGGAAACAGGCACAGAGCGATTACATGGTAGGGTAAGGGCACGATGCATTCCTTTTGGGGCATACTTATTGGGGTGCAGAAGTTTAATACCATGAGAAAGTCTCTATGTTCCAAAGCGCAAAGTGTGTGCATGTATGTGTGTGTGTATGTGAAAAATAAGATACATTAAAAAAAAGACGGTTGGGTAAAATACACCCAGATGCCCGCAGTGGTTTACACTGGGTAAGAAGCTAACAAGTAATTTCTGTCTTCGTACTTCTCTGCAGTTCCCATGATCTCCATAGTAAGCAGGCAGTCTTTAAAAGGCAGGAAAAGAAGCAGGCATCGTGAGCTGTGTGTGAGGAATCTCTGAGTAGGAGTTCAGACCCTGGTTAGGTGTGAAGAGGGTGCGAGACAGAAGGGACCTCAGTCCTGAAGTCCTTCTCCAAGCTTGGCTCTGGTGCGGCCTGCTGGGCTAGAGGCTGCTTTGTCCTCATAGATTCACACCCACCCATCCATCCACCCGTCCACCCACCCGTCCACCCACACTCCCTCACTCCTGGCCCTCTCTGAGCCAGACTGAGAGGTGTTGAGGGCCTGAGCCGAGGCAGGGCAGGGCAGGGCTGACGCTGGGCCGCAGGGGAGTGACCGTGGACAGAAGGACAACACAGGCACCACTTGGCTGAGAGCACCTCGGCTCCACCCACGGCTCTGACTCGGGCTGCACCTGTGTGTTGGGCCGCTCTGATCAGAGCTGTGTCCCCAGAGTCAAGGACACACAGACAGAGGGGAGGGAAGCAGACAGAGGGCAGACTGCGGCGCCCCCCTGCAGCCTGCAACCTGGAGGAGGCCTCGGCGCCTCTGATTCACGAAGGGCTCCCAGAGGCAGGGAAGGAGAGGACCACAGGCCCGTCCTGGACAAGGGGGCTACCGATGCCAAGAGGGCAGTCAGACGGAAGCAGAGGGAAGGGCCTTAGCTCCGTGAAAAGACATCGTTCAGATAAAAGAAACGCAGATTAAAAACTCCTCGGGGGAGCTGTCCGCTGCAGGAATCCCGGAGTCTGGCCGCCCCCACGGATGGGAAGGTGGCGGAAGGTGCAGCCAGGTGGCAGGGGGGACGCAGGGGCCCACAGCTGGTGGGGACATCGGGCAGAGAGTGTCCACTTTCAGCTCCAGAGGCCAGAGCCTGACCCCGAAGGGAGAGAAACAGGCAGGCAGACAGACAGACAGACAGACTGTTTATCACTATGACACGTTAGCGATGCATAACAAATGACATCAAGGTACAGGAAAAGCGTGATTGGTTTGAATCCATCGTTCTGGATGAACCCGAGTCAGACCTTGCTCCATACACTTTATTTTGTAGCACAGACGTGGAAACTGTAAACAGAATTTTACAGAAATTCCTAGAAACCTGAAGACAAAATGAGCAAGGCCATGTGGTTGGTGAGCTAAGAACCTCACCACCCAGAGAGGGCTCTTCCGCATGACTTCCCCACAGAGGGACGACGGACGTGGGAACCTGGCTGGCCACACCGGCTGGATTTGCTTCCGGACTCAACTGCGTCACAAGTCACAAAGCTATCACAGCACCCACTCGACACCCAGGGAGATGCAGGCACTGCCAGACATCTGATGACCTCGTGTGACGATGGTCTGCCTTTCAGATATGACAAGAGCTTCGTGGCTTTTTCAAAAAAGAATCCTTCTCGTTTAGACAGACTCCTAGCATATGAATGGCACAGGAGGGTGTCTGGGGTTCACTTCTGAGATCATCTCGTCATGGGGGCTGGGTGGAACCAGCTAAGACAGGAGGTGGCCATCGCTGAGGCCTGCTGGAACCTCTGAACGAGCACTCCAAGTCCCTCACTTTCTTTGAGACAAGGTCTCTCCAAGTCACTAAGTGGCCCAAGCCTGGGCTTGAACCTTCCATCCTTCCTGCCTCAGCCTCCCGGAATGCACACACTCAAGCCAGGAGCCCACGCCCTATCCACACCGGAGAAAGTTCACCCAAGACAGTTGCTCCTGGGAGGAGCAGCAGTCTCGCCATGGGTTTTACAGGTGCCCGGGGGAGCGCTTAAACCCTACAGCTCTCGCCGCTGGGACACAGGTAGCATTTCTTAATCACAGCCTGGCAGCTTCCGTAAACATAAACTTCCGCTCCACCCAGTCACCCTACCTGCGGGCATCAGCCCCAGAGCAGTGGAAATGTACGTGTAAAGTTTCCCGGGCATTCTTTAGAATCGCCTGGAGCCAGAAATAACCCAAACGCCCATTGTGTGGCTAATGGATAAATAAACTCGAGCTCATCTACAGAAGGCAGTACAGAGGCATGAGCCCCTTGTATGCACGACACTGCGGGCACCTTGCAAAAGTGTTTATGCTAAGTGACAGCAGCCAGCTTCCCAAGGCCACATAGGATCCCAAGCGCAATGGTGCTTTGTAGGAGGCCACCTCCTCCAGGCAGCCGCCTGGCTCCACCTTCCTGGGACATTCTGGGAAAGGCAAGACTGGGGGAACTGAAAAGAGCCCGGAGGGGGCACGGGGCGGAAGGGCAGACTGAAAAGGGCAGGAAGAAATTTTCTGCCGTGACAGAAACACTCTGCTATACATTCGTAGCACCTCATAACTGAGTTTTGTTTTGGTTTGTTTTTTGGTCTTTTTGAGACAGGCTCTCCCTATGCAGGTCAGCCTGGCCTTGAGCTCACTTTGTAGCCCAGGCTGGTCTCGAACTCAAAATGATCCTCCTGCCTCAGCCTCCCGAGTGCTGGGAGTACAGGTGTGAGCCACCACGACCAGCTCATAACTGTATTTTTACAAGGGGCGAAATTTACAAGCCCTCGAGCTGGCCCTTGACACACCATCACGGACATGTTGACTAAATACCTGGTGAATGAATGGACACAGCAGCCCAGAGCAGGTGTGACTTCCAGAAGCCTCCCAGGAAGGCTTCCTGGAGGAGGAGGCCTCCTGGGAAGCAAAGACTTCTGGGTAGGGGTCTTGCATCTGAAAATGGGTTCTTCGGTGATTTCCTATGCACATTTCCCACCTTCCTGGGCCACCCGAACTTGCTGGGTCCAGACGGTGGCATGGAGCATGGTCGTCAGCGACCTGAGAGGGGACACTTTGAACCAGGAGCTTGGGGAAGTGACAGTGGCTTCCCGAATCGAGAGGCCACATCCTGAGGAGCATGGTGCCGGGAGGGTGATCAGACTCACTAGGGAGCTGAGGAGAGGCGGCACCAGACTGGAAGCTCCTCCCGGAGCAGGGGTGCTGTGGGCCGCGTGGGCCCGGGCTCCCTCCACGGCCAGCTGAAGCTCTGGGTGAGTTTCCGCTGTGCCCCGAGTCACGCTGCTGCCGGGCCCTGTGGTGGAGCAACGCATGCTGACAGGGATGAAATAACAGGACGTCTGGGATCCACTGCAGAGTAACCTGGTCGCGGGCAAGGGTGAAAGGTTTCTAAGAAACACAGCGAGCTGTGAGGTGACAGTGGTTGCTGTGTCCCCAGGCCTCCTAGCAAGGGCCTCTCTCTCTGTCACTAGGTCCACTGTCAGCCTGGGCCCAGCCCTGAGGCCTCAGCCTGTGCCCGACAGGGCCACCAGAGGGCGCCCCTTGACCCTCCTGGGGCCGGCTCACACAGGCACCCTGGTCTCCAGGTCACCGCTTGCCACAGCCCTGTGGACTGCATGACCATAACTTGCATTGCTCACCTAAAGCTCAAATCCAACTGGGCTTACTGCATTACAGCGCAAGCCCACCTCCCACAGACAGGAGCGCCTACCGAAAGAACCACGCGGTCCTCTTTCTTTCTTAAACAGGATCTTTCTGTCTAGCCCGGGCTGGCCTCAAACTCACAGTCCTCCTGCCTCAGCCTCCCAAAAGCTGGGATTACAGACATGGACCACTGACCGCAACTCAAGTTGTCTTTTAACGTCCCTAACACCCCATACACAAAGAAGTCCCCTTTTAGCAGACCATTGCCTAAAAGCAATTTCCAGACTGAATCAGTTCCTGGTCCAATTGCAAAGGTTTCAGGGCCTTTTAGAGTGTACAACCTGCCCAACTGTTCATGGCTGTCCTGCAGGAGGCCGGAGAAGCAGGTGCCTCCTGATGGAGAAGCCAGCCTTTCCGGCTCCTGCTTCTCCCCACTGTGGGCAGGGCTTGGCAGGGACCATACCTGCCATGACCTCGGCTGGCGGCTCCCTCTGGAATGGGCCCCATGGTGGCAGGAAGAGTGGCCCTGTGCCAGGCGCCTGCTGCCCCCATGGCCCCGGGTGCCCCCCGAATCATTCCATGTAAACATTTGACCAGCTCGGCCCCAGCCCACGCCCACGCCCATGCTCAGCCCTTGCTCCTGACAGGCCCCTCTGTCTCCGGTCCTCTGAGGCTGGCATTCAGCAGGGCCCTGAAGGCCTGGGTGACCCCGAGTCCATTCTGAAGACAGGCCCAAGGGGGTGGTCCCAGCAGTGGCAGCCTTTGGGGTGGGGAGCCCGGGCAGACAGGCCGGCGACAGCCAGGCAGCCATCCGCCAGACACCCGGCGTGGGCCACCGGCTGCCCAGCCCACGAGGTGACAGGGAGCCAGGACTGGGGACGCCAGCTGACTCGGCTGCTTTGTCCCAGGCCTGGAGTGGCCTGAGCGACTGACCAGGGCCCCCTCTTTGCTAGGAAGCCACAGATAAGGCCGGCGACAGGGCCTGATAATGTGGCTGTCACAGGCTCCCTCCCAGACGGCCCGAGTCTGGAGGTCAGGCCTCCCGCCCCCGAGCTCCTGGCCTCCTCAGCACCGGCTCCTCCACACCCCTGGCCTCCGCTGGCTGCAGGACCAGGGCAGCACCCCAACCCTGGGAACCGCTCCTGTGAAGAGCGGGCAGGTGGGGGTGGGGTCCTGGATCTCCCAGATCCTCTCGGTGACACCACAGTCACCCTACACCCCCCTCTTTTGTGTCACCTTCATCTGCCAGTGCCAGACGCTGTGATGGCACAGGGATTTAGGGACTCGCTGGACAGGCCCATGAGCACAGGGGCTTTCCGGAAGAGGGGGCTGAAGACGGGACCTGACCCAGGGTCCAGCCTGGAGGAAGGGGGAGTTTCTTGGGAGGCTGGGGGTTCCGAGGATGAGACTCAGCCCCAGTGCCCTCAGCCAGGAGTCCCTGGACACCCTGGGAAGGTCCAGGCTCGTGGGGACGCTGGGTCATGCCACCCAGCCTTCAGGGGGGCACCCCTGACAGTGGCAGCAGCTCCCAGGGGCTGCACAGGCCACTGGGCTCCTCGGTGGCCACAGGACAGGTATGGGGCCAGGGTGGGCAGCCTCCCTGCCGTTCCTGGGAGAGCCGGACCGGCCCTGCAGCCAGCCCAGTGCAGCCTGGGGCTAAGGCACAATGGCCAGAGCGCCTGGAGGCAGAGGCCTGGGTGCCTCCCTCACTGGCAGGCGGGCCGAGGAGAGCAAAGTGGGGACACCACATTCCTGCCCCTGTGGACCTGACCTTCACCCTGAGGGACCCCACAGGCTCAGCTCCAGGCTCCCACATCCTCCTCCCAGCCAGCTCTGCAGGAAGCTCCACGCCAGGCCCCAGGGCTCGCCCTGCACCCTACACCCCTGCACCAGCATCGTCCTCCTCGGTCGCCTTGGCAGCAGGTGCCATCATCATGCATTCATCTGTCCTCAGCTGTGGCACCAGAGACCCAGCTCTGTGGGTGCTGGGGGTGGGGAGCAGCTGGAGTCTGAGCAAGGGCCGAGGGGTCCATGAGGACAGAGCAGGCCCGGAGCGGAAGGATCAGCTGGGCGGGGTAGCCTTGCCACCCCCCACCAGGAGGCCTTGGAGAGGTGACATCGAAAGCTGAAAGCTGAGGACACCAGTGAGGGGGAGGAAGGGCACACCTGAGCCAGCTGGGGTCCCCTCAGGACTTCCTCCCTCAGCTCCCCACCTCCCTACCCTGCCAGCCATGCAACTTGAGGCCGGACGTGACTGTCTCCAGCTCCTGTGGGCCGGGTGGTAGAGGGAAAAGGGCCCCTGCCGTCACCCCAGGAATGCGGGACTGCAGAGGGGGCCTGGGCTCCGCCTCCTGCACCTGGCGGGGAGCCGCCCGTGCCTCACTGGGCACAGAGTGCCAGCACACCTGTCATCAGCGTCCCCTCTTCTGAGCAGGGAGCCACAGACCCAGGCGCGTCCAGGCCTCTGCTGCAGACCTCCTGGGTGGCACTGGCTGGCCACAGCCCTACTTGGGCTTGGGACAGCAACCAGATAGACACCAGCTGTGGCCCAGGCAGGTGGGGTGCCGGGGGTGGCCCTGGAGCTCTGCTGGAGACTGGGGAGGCTGCCCTCTGCCAAAGGAGGGGCTGCTCCCTAGCCAGGAGGGCTGTGTGGCCCCCACCCTGGGTCCAGTCCCAGGGAGCTGAGGGCCAGCGAGTTGCCACACTCAGTGACAATAAACACTGTCATTTTCTCGTCCCCACACACAGCTTTAGGAAAAGTAAACAAAACCCAAGGAAAGGCCGGGCCGAGCAGCCTCATGGGCCAGGGAGATGGACGCAGGGCAGATGGGACAAGGGCCTGGCAGCTGGGGACACCCTGTCCCTTGGATGGTGGCATGGGGTGGGGGGCACCTGGCCCATACTTCCCACCCCGCCCGGCCCCTTTTCCCTGCTCCCCGGGCTGTTCAAACTACAATATGCAGAGAGCACGGCACACACGGCTTTACACACGTGTGAAGTCCCCAAGCCTATTCCACACGGGCCTCAAGGGCGACCGTGGTGTGACCCCTCTCAGTGAAGACTCCACCCCACCTGCTCTTGGACTTGGCATGGTGGAACCCGTCCCTCGGGACCTATTCTGTTACCACTGGCTGCTTTTGCTCCAAACCTCAGACTCCTGCACGGCGCTGCCTCTGTCCGTAGTTTCTTCTGGCTAAAATGTTGCTACCCACATGCAGTGGGGCACTCCCGTAATCCCAGAACTTGAAAGGCTGAGGCAGGAGGTTCTCTGTGAGTTCAAAGCCAGCCTGAGCTACATAGTGAGACCTTGGGTCCAGATAATAATAATAATAATAATAATAATAATAATAATGCTGCCCTGGAATGACACTTTAGTTGGTCCTTTGGTTCTGGCTGCCTGGTTGATTCCTCTTGGAGGCTCCTGTGAACACCCCACACATCTCACCCATGCACTTTGTCTCTGTGCAGCTGGGCCCCCCCGGGGTGTGCGCACCAGCAGCCTCACTGCGGGCCAGGGCCAGGGGACCCTCGGCTTTCCCGGCTAAGGAGGCTGCAGGCGGAGCCCGCCAGACTGCAGCTCCACCCGCTCTGTCTTTCCTGGGGACAGCGGCCTCCTCTTCCATCTTCATCCTGCCTCGTGGTGCGGGCAGAGGGTGTGACAGGAGGAAGCCAGAAGAGAGGGGACGCATGGGGACACCCCCACACCATCCTGTACCCAGGTGGCTCCAGGGGTGCCTGGGTCCCCCAGGGGGACAGCTGCACCCTGTGGCATGGACGGAGACTCACAAGAAGCAGGGAGACTGCTCAGCCTGCCCCTCTCCTCCCCCTGTCCTCAGGGCCATGTGCTCCCCCTGTACGTGCTGCACCCATGGGTCCCTCTGCCCCAGGCATCCGTCTACGTGGTAAGCCCCCCCTCGTGCTGGCCTCTGCTCAGTTACCCGAGCTCTTATTATTATTATTATTATTTGCTTGTTTTCGGCTTCTTTGAGTCTCCTGCTATGTAGTTCAGAATGGCTCCAAACTCACTATGTAGCTCACACTGGCCTCAAGCTTACAGAGACCCTCCTGCCTCAGCCTCGCAAGTGGTGGGATTACAACTGTGTTCTATCACACTTGACTTCGATTAGCCAGTCTAAAGGATTGTCCCCGTTGTGCACTGTCCCTTGTCCCCTGTGTCCTCTGGCTTTTTTTAAAAAAACCCTCCATCTGACCCTACATTTTCCGGGGCTCCACCCCATGGACGGGCAGGGGCTAACAGGAGGGGCATGACACAAATCCATGTTGAATGCAAGAATGAATGAAAAAGGGAGCAAATAAAAAGGCAAACCCTAACCAGGCGTGGTGGCACACGCCTGTAATCCCAGCACTCAGGAGGCTGAGGCAGGAGGATTATTGGGAGTTTGAGACCAGCCTGGGCTACAAAGTGAGCTCAATGCCAGCCTGAACTGCAGTGAGACCCTGTCTCAAAAAAAAGAAAAAAAAAAAAAAAGAAGAAAGCCCTGGGAGCAGGTGGTGACAAAGTCAGAGGTCAGGAGAGGGTTTTATTGCCCGAGTTGGCTGGAGACATCCAGGGCTGGAGCCACAGAGGTCTAGACACCCCGCGGTCAGTGAGGCTGTGCCCAGAAGTCCCACGGAAAAGCAGCCGGGGCGAGGTCTTCAGGCTGGAAGCCCTTTCCCATGGGAGGGCAAGGCCATGGAGGAGGCAGGGAGGGAACCGGGGCTCAGGGAGAGGTGGAAGGCGACCATGTGACCTCTCCGCTGACCAGGGACACGGTGTGCCCAGGCACAGGGCGGCTGCGTGCACTCCTGCAGCTGCCACAGCGTGAGGCCGCTCCCCACTGTTCAGGGTCCCTCACCAGGCTCCCAGGTGGAGAAATGAGGTCTGCCTCTCCCGGCAGCCAGGGGCTCAGTGTTCAGAGGGAGAAACTGAGGCCTCCCCAGGGCACCCACAGGTCATCCGCCTGCACACAGCCTGTAGGGCACAGTCGGTCCTCCTGCTGGATGGCACAGAGAGGTCAGGGGACCTGGGCAAGGCCACGTGGCCAGGGAGCCCCAGAGCCTGTTCTGCCTGAGTCTGCGCTGGCTTTGTGTGTCCAGGGGTCAGGCCAGGGCAGGAGGGGGCAGCAAAGGCCTTTGCACCTGGTGTTCCCTGTACCCCAAAGCCTCCCTTTAGATCATCACTGTGTCCCCAGGTCTCCACCTCCTTCCCGAGTCTAAACTAGAAAGCCAGCTAGGCCTGGTGGCACATGCTTGGAATTCCAGCACTCTTGAGGCTGAGGCAGGCAGACCACCAGGAGTTTGAGGCCAGCCTGGGCTACATACAGAGACTCGGTCTCAAAATTCCAAAATAAATACAACTAGGACTCCACCTCCCACCCTGCCTTGCTCTTGCCCCCTTGATTTGTCTCTGTCATACCTGTCACATCTGAAGCCCGGGGTTAAGGGTGATACACTGTGTCAACTTGAGAAGTTTACAAGTTTAACTAAGAGACTTTGCAGGGAGCCAGGGTTTTCACTTTGTAAATATCCTCATCATTGTGCAGGAGGAGGCAAGGAGATTTTGTGGGTGCTACACTGGCCCTGAAGAGGTTGTGGCCTGTGGACAGTGTAAGGGAGGAAAAGGGACTTGCTACCCCCTTTACTCTGGCTGTTTCTCTGGCTGCTGCCTTGAGGTTACCCCGTTGCCATGCCACCCTGCCTCGGAGCCGGTTGATTATGGACTGAAACCTCTACAAACTGTAAACCAAGTAAACCTTTCCTTCCTTCCTTTTGGGTGTCAGTATTTTGTCCCAGCAAGGAGAGAAAAGTAACCCAGACGCCTTGTCCTATCAGATGTGTGCCTTTGTTCATGGTCCCCTCCACCAGTTAGATTTCTTTCTTAGTCAGCACTCAAGGAGTTACACAGTGCCCGGCACATAGTAGGTCCTCAATCAACGTTTGCTGGCAGAAGGCAGATGGAAGAGACTTTCCTCAACAAGTTCCCCTGCCTGCAATCCCAGCACTCAGGGAGGCTGAGGCAGGAGAATGGGAAGTTAGAGTCTGGGCCTGGGCAAGTCAGTGACTCAGTGTGACCCCTGTGAATAAACAAGGGGACCTAGCTCAGGATGTAGCCCAGCCAGGTGGCCGTCCCATCTCCACTGCGGGTGGGCGGCGCCTATTGCAGCCCCAGGCTGCGGGCCTACGGGGCGGTACAGCGCCGGCCTAGCACTGGGTTCCAGTCCCCAGCTCCGCAGGACCTGCGTCCCCCGCAGGGATGTGCTGGGGGGCCGCGGCGGGCATTGCACAGGGCGCCCCGTGTCCCCACCCGGCGGGCAGGGCCCCCTCCCTCTCCATCTGCAGCTCGCCCTCGCTGGGCCGTCTCCGTGCCAAGGACCCGCGGTCCCGCCCCCGCCCGGGCCCCAGACTCGGGGCGCCCGCAGGCCTCGCGGGGCGGGCAGCGGCGACCTCGGTCGCGCTCTCTAGTTAGGCGGCGGCGGGGGTGCAGCCGGCCCAGCCGGTCCCGTGCGTCCCGGCGGCCGCGGGCCTGTGTCATCTGCCAGGAATTTCTCTTTTCCCCTCCGCAGGGGCTGGAAGAAAAAACAATAATTAGGTCACTGGGCAGGCGGCAGAGAGGGTGTGGGACAGGCCGGTGGCGCCCTGTTGGGCAGGGACCGGCCGGGAGGCCGCGCAGTGCCGCCTCGCCCCTCGGCCCCCCGGGCGCGCTCTCCGGGCGCGCAGCCTCCGCGGCCCTCGCTGTGCCAAACCGCGCGGGGCGCTGGAGCCTCGGCGCTGGGGGACGCTGCTGGGCGGAAGGGTCCGGGCGGACAGCTAGAGGTCGGGGTGGGCAGTCAGGGAGGCCTTCCAGGAGGCGGTGCGCTTGCCCGGAGCCCTGAGCACTCAGAAAAGGAGCTTGGTGGTGGCCAGGTTGGGGGGCTCGAGTGTGCAGCAGCCCCGAGTGATTTAAGGAATGGCCCAGGGGTCATTTGGCAGAGCCCTGTTCTCCAAGATGGCTCTGACCTCAAGGCAACCCCGAGCGGGAGGCCGGGTGACTCCAGCTGGCTGCTGCTTGAAAGGCTGGGCCGTGCGGGCAGGGGCGGAAAGGTCTTGCGGGTCAGGCAAGAGTTTAGATCTTATCTGAGGGAAGTGAGGGGCGAGGGCTTGGAGAAGGGCTGGGCCAGAGCTGGCTTTCTGGAAACGCTTAGCTGATGATAGCTGACTATTTAGCTGCTGTGAGCGGCTGGCACGGGGCTGGCTGAGTTAGGCTATGGTGATAGCCACCCCAAAGTCCCCCCCAAGTCACATTTTACAAAGAGGAAGCAGTCCCCCTTGCCCCAGGTCACTTGTTAATAAGGGACAGAGCCAGTCCTCCCCTGTGCCGGGCCAGGCCAGGACCCTGGGCTGAGCTGGCTGGGCACAGTCATGTGTGTCATAGCTACTGGGACCCTCCAGGGCTGGAGCGTCAGGGGCAGGGCCCGGCACCTACTCTTTTGGCTTTGCTGCTTTGCCATCTTTGGGGTGCCCGGTGAGCTCCCCCCACACCTGTATTCTGGGTGGGGAAGGGGGATGGAGGAGACATGTCCTTACTCCTTAGGGACCCTCGTCACTTCTGCTCACAAGCCCTGGGCAGGGCTTAGTCACATGGTGCGGGCCACACCTTCCGGGAGCGTCCTCTGCCCTGTCACAAAAGCCTGCACCAGGGACATAAATCACTATGTCTGCGTTGTCAGTCAAACAGTTATTGATGAAGATTGCATTTTGCAATCGAATTTCCGTGATTCCCAACATATTAGGTACTTCTTTTACTTCTTGCAGCCACGGGGGCTTGGGATGCCCCCCAGGGCTGGAGCTGTTGCTTAGCATGTGTGTGAAGCTGTAAGTTTGATCCCTGGTAACTCAAAAATAAATAAATACAGATGAAAAACATTTTTGTGCCTTGAAGGCAGCGGGCCAGGTTTGTGCTCCCGGCTCTCGCTGGCTGGCCCCTGCCCTAGGAGAAAAGAAGAACGGAGACTGAGACATAAGCAACAGAAGTAGGGATAAGAAAAGTCACTTGGGAGCCTGGAGCCCTGGAGATAAAGAAGTCCCGGGACCTCAGGGGTGGAGAGCGAGGGGCCAGCGATGACGGACCCTGTCTACTGCCAGCTCGCAGGCTGTGTCTTCTCTCCTCGTGGGCGACGTCAGTACGGTAGAGTGTGTGAACTTAACTTGGAGGCACAGTGAGGGTTTCCAGAGCTGGGGAATCGAAGCCAGGGCCTCCTGCGTGCCAGGCAAGTGCTGTACTACTGTGCGCACCTCCAGCCTTCACCAGCCCCTGGTGTCAAAGCACAGGAAGAGGAAACATGACAGCAGGGACTGTGGTTTCACTTCCCTGTTAAGATGTGGACCAAAACCACTCCCCGCATCCGAAGTCTGCTGTGTCCAGAGGTGGCTTTCAGGGGGGGACTGCACGGAGGACTCTAGCTTTATCAGTGGGTTAGTTCATTGGTGCAACTCGACGGCATTATTGGGAAGCCGTGGACGCAGGAGGTGGAACCTAACTGAAGGGAGAAAATGACTGGGACTTGGCCTTGGGCCCACGGTGTTGTCTCCAGCCCCTTCCTTTCCGGGTGTTCTCCTCTCTGCTTTTGGTCACCATGAAGCTTTCCTTGATTGCTCCCATCCGTGTGATGTTTCTGCCTCATCTTTGGCCACAGCCAAATGCAGACCATGGACCGAGAACACCAAAACCATAAGCCAAAGTAAACTTTGCCTCCCCTGAGTTCTTCTCCCCTGGTATTTGGTCACCACAACAAAAAGCTGATTAATGCACCATGGACCTCTGATTGGTAGTTTTCATAAAAAAAAAAATTCTTGCATCCAATAGGTGATTTGCCTGAACTAAATATTTGCACCTATTCCCTCAAAGGAGATGGTGCCACAGAGGGACTCAGGGACCCTGCACAGAGCCTTAGTCCCTGCCACAGCGACATCAAGAGAGCCATTTGAAGGACAGGTCCCGATGCGTTTCTGAATGGTGGCATCACCACTGCCAAGGGCTTGTCACAGTGTAAATCTCAAGCCCCCCCTTTTAGTTCATATGTCCCCCAAGGGCCCCAGGTGCTCATAAGCAGGGCCTTTGGAAGGCGAGGGATTATGGGGCTCATAACTGATTCCCACTGAGGAGACGGGGCTGGTTGGAAGAGGCAGGTCCCTGGGGGTGTGGCCTGGAAGGGTTTATCTCCTCCCTTCTCTCTCAACATTCTGTCCACCATGCTGCTCCTTTCCGCCAGGCCCCTCTACCATGCCGCGTCTACCATGCTGTTCTGCCTCAGAACGCGGTCTGTGACCCCGAGCCAAAATAACCCTCTCCTCCCGCCACTGCAGGACTCAAGTGTTTTGTCTCAGTGATGAGAAAACAAGCAAGACACCTCCCAGCCCCTGACCCACAGGATCCGAAACCCTAGGGACAGAGCCTTCGTGTTCACTATCACCAGCCTTCCAGATCATTCCAGCACAGCTGAAGTTTGGGAGCCGCTAGAGTCAGGCCAGGAAAGCTTTGTTCTAGTCCTGGACATGGGCCTCCCTGGCTCTGAGGCCTTGAGCAAGTCAGTCCTTCCAGGGCCCCTCCCCCAAGTTCTTAGGTAGTGGGGTTGGTTCTGGAAGTTTGAGAGGGGACCAGAGAGCCCAGCTCTGCCTGGCCCGCCATGGGAAACCCACCACCGGCTCATCCTGGTGGAGACCTGGCTTTTCCATGCAGCCATGAGCCTCCTCTCTTGAACCCGAGACCATTTAGGGTCCGCTAGGACTCCAGGACTTGGGTCCCAAAGAACAGGCTCAGCTGGTAAAAGTGCCGTCTAAGGGGGCTTCCTAGCATCACTGTGCCTTGTGTGGACCCCAGTGCCATGGGTCCTTTTGGAGCAGCTTGTGAGCAGAAAAAGTCTCCGAGCCCCGAACTCACAGCCTTGGCTTCTGACCATGTCTTTGCAGCTTGCGCTCAGCATGACTTTAGCAGGTCAGTCTCCTGCCTCGGCTTCCTGATTGGCCCACAGAGTCAAGGCATCTGCCTGGCTGTGAAGCCTTAGGCCAGGTACCCACCACAGGTAGGGTGTCCCCAGTCTTCCATGGGGGTGGAGACTTGGGCTCCCGGGGCAGCTCCCTTCCTGTGCCTGTGGTCACCGTGGCTGCCATTGCAGGATGGCAGGGAAAGGATGATGGGAAACAGGGGAGGCTGGCCCAGCCACCTAACAGATCTCCCCAAAGGTTAGCAGCTTAAAACAACAAATAGTACTGTTTGGGCATTTCTGTGGGTCAGGAACCCAGGCCTGGCCCACAGGATTCTCTTGTCTCATGGTGTCCCTAGGGCTGCCCCAGCTGGCCAGGTCTTCCATCAGGGACAGGTCATCCGCATGTGTTGCTGGCTGAGCCCGGCTCCTTTTTGAGTATGACTGGTCTCACTGACTATTGGTCAGTGAGACTGTTGGTCAGAGACCTCCCTCAGGTCCTTGTCACCTGTGCTTCTCCCAGGGGGAACACTGTGCAGTGGCCGGCTGGGTGGGTGGCTTCCCCAGAGACAGTCAGAGGGTGCCCAGGAAAACCACAGTGCTCTTGTAACCTAGTATCAGTGGTGACCTCACATCATTTGCTGTCTTCTATTGGCTGCGAGCCAGGCACTTGCCCTCGCCTCCCGGAGTGGGGTCACACCAGCGCATTAACGTCAGGAAGGGGACGAGCCACAACCACCAAGCCTGCTCTGGAGACAGCCTCAAGCTGGAGGGAGCGCTAACTGGAGGGTCAGGCCAGAGGTGGGGTTCCCAAGACAAGGCCCCCGTGCGCCCCCATCTTTATGTCCTGGGCTGCCTGTCCGATGGCAGGGGCTGTGCAGCCTCCGGGCGCTGCATTCCAGGCCGGGCACTTAACATTCCAGAGGCTTGGGCTAATTAGTGCCTGGCTCCGCCTAGGCCTGGACCACCCAGCTCCAGCGCCATGGCTTGGCCAGGGGCTCTGGGCCACTTGAGAGGCCGTCAGATGGACCAGATGTAACCAGGGTCACACAGCAGTGAGTCGGGGTAAGTTGGGGCTCATGGCAGATGTGGCCAGATGCCGGCGCTGGGCCTCCGGGGCGTGAGTGATTAGAGTAGACCTGAGGCAAGGGGCTGCTGTCTGAGCCACTGCCTCCTCACCCCTCACCCTAAGGGGGACTGTCTGGAGATCCCAAACCCGGCAGAAAGCCGCTTTCTTTGACCAAATGCAGTTAGGCTCTTGGGAGCCTCTTTTTGCCTACACCACATTCTAAGGCCTGGTCTCCGGTCGGCCTGGGCATTTTCACCCTTCCTCGCTGTCCCTTCTTAGTAGCCAGGTATGGCAGCCCGCACCTGTAATACAGCACTCAGGGAGGCCGAGGCAGGAGGATTGAAAGTTTGAAGCCAGCCCGGGCGACTTAATGACTTACCAAGACACTGTCTCAAAATAAAAAAATGAAAGGCTTGGGATATAGCCCAGTGGGAACCCTGGGTTCGATCCCCAGTGTTGAGAGGGGAAAAAAAGATAAAAATATAGGAATAAAAACAAAAACCGAATCTGAGCTCCAAGTGAATTCCTTGGTGCCTCTGTGCCTGGGTCTCCTCGTCGGTAAAAGGAGGGTGACAGTGACAATCCGAGGCACATAAAAGGTGGCATGTGGGAAGAGCCTGGGATGACTGTGGGTGGCAAGGGTGATGGAGGCCTCCAGGGGCACTGTGGTGGCTTTGAGTCAGGGAAAGGGGGAGCCGGGGAAGGGAGGTTTCAGAGCCCAGGAAATGGTGCGGGAATCACCAGCCGGGGTCGCATCAGACTAAAACCCGTCTGCATAGCAATGACAGCACCCAGGGTGGAGCCCCCAGGACAGGAAGTGACTTCTCCAATCCTGGGACAGAGACAGGACTCAGACCTAGAGCACATAACGAACTCCAGGCCGTTAGACCCCACCCACAATAAAAGAGCCATCAAACGCTGGGCAGCGGAACGGAACGCGCGCACTTCTCATAAGGAGAAGTACAAACGGCCCATAAATCCACGAAGAAGTGCTCAGCATCACCAGATCAGAGAAACACAGATAAAACAGCACTGCAATTCCCTCTGACTCCAGAGAGGGCGCCATCCTCAAGAAATCAAATCCGAACAAGTGTTGGCGAGGTTGTGGGGAAAAGGCCTCCTTTGACGTTGCTGGTGGGAATGTTAACTAGTAAAACCACTATGGAAATCAGTGTGGCGATGTCTCAAAAACTAAAACTGGAAATTCCATTTGACTGAGCTCTTCCCCCTCATAAGTATCTTTCCAAAAGAGTTAAAGACAGCGTAGTGCAGTGACCCATGTACACCCATGTTTATAGCAGCACCGCTCATAATAACTGCATCTTGGAAGCAGCCGACACTCTAGCTGTTGACAGATGACTGGATAAAGAAAATGCAGCATTTATACACAATGGAGTACTACGCTGCCATAAAGAAGGGTAAATTTAAATCATTTGTAGAAAAATGGATGCACCTTGAGACCACAATGTCAAAGTGTGAAATAAACCCGACATGCAAGTTTCAATAGTACACACTTTCTCTTCTATGAGAAGCCCAAAGTATAAATAAAAATAGATAACAAAAAAATGAGGCGAGAGATCTTTTGCAAAAGGGAAGGGGACCAAGAGATGGGAGATGAGAGGCAATGTGAAAAGAATCAAGAGGTGTTGTACACATGAACCAACTCCCCACGAGGAAGGTGATTGTTATGTATCACAAACGTGTACTAATAAAAATATTTATTTATTTATGTTTGTTTGTTTTTTTTTAATTCAGGGCCTCACTATGTAGCCCGGGCTGGCCTCCAACTCACAGCAATGCTCCTGCCTCAGCTTCCTGAGGGCTGGGATTACATGTGCGCACCAACTCGATGGGCTGAGATTTCTTTACAAAGTATGTACGTGGGTTTATGTCTAGGCCCTCTGTTCTGTTAATTGACGTGCCTGTTCTTTTGCCAACACCACACTCTGTTATTACTGCATCTTTCTTGGAGGTTTTGCGGGTAAGCAGTGTCCGTCCTCTGACTTTGTTCTCTTTGCCCTGTAAATTTACAAGTGTGAGGCAGGGCCATGCTGACTCTGCCGGGTAGGCTGGGAAGGAACAAGGGCTTCAACAGCATTGTCTATTCCTGACTGCCAACACGGGGTCTGTGTCTCTGGGCGTCTGTGTGCATTTTAGCTGAAACGTCTGATTTGTCCCAGGCAAAGCATTAGATTTTCCCCAAGCCATCACTCTCCTGGTGGTGTCCACAGCAGCCGGTGCCACAGATGGTGACAGACACCTGTGGGGTCACCAGCCAGCCTTGTGGGGGTCAGGCTGGGCTGGCCCTGAGTCTCTTCTTGGCCTCCTCCTTCAGCACCCAGAGTCCTGTCCACCCACAGGTGGCTGGGTGAGGTATTCCAGTGTGGGAAAGTGCATTTCAGGGGACGACAAGTGCCGGAGCACAGGGGAAGGTCACGAGGTCCCCGGAAAACCAGATGGAGCTGTGGCCGCTCTGGGTGACTCCTGGGGCCCGTGGAGGAGGAGCCTGCCGGCTAGGAAAGCTCCCTGACGAAGCAGCCCCAAGGCTTCTGCAAGAGGCAACCTCTGGTCATCCAGGGTGGCAGGGTGGAGGTGGGCCCTGGGTTCCCGAGCAATGCCTTTTGCTTTATTTTTTAACTCCCGTCTGCTAGGCAAGCACTTTACCCTGAGCTACATCCCCAGCCCTTCCTAATTTTTTTTTTTTTTTTTTAAATTTTGAGACAAGGTTTTACCACATTGCACAGGCTGGCCTTGAATTTGTGATCCTCCTGCCTCAACCTCTGATTAGCTGGGATTACAGGTGTGTGCAACCACACCCAGCTGCCTCCCTCGCTTCCTGTTTTCTAAAACAAGGATTAATTACAGTAAGGGCAGAGGTGGAGAAGCTGAATTCCAGAAAAGTGTAAGGGAGCTAAGCGTGTTAGCAATGCCTGTAATCCTAGGGCTCTGGGAGGCTGAGACAGGAGGATAGAATTCAAGCCCAGCCTGAATGACTTAGTGAGTTACTCAGACCCTGTCTCAAAATAAAAATTCAAAGTTTCCAGGGATGTAACCTGGACATGCCAAGGTCCTGGGTTCAGTCCCCATGGGGCAGGGTGGCAAAGGGATGAGGATTCTGGGCGGGGGCTCCTGCTGACCGAGAGTGGCCACGCCCTGGGTTAGTTTTGCCCCTCAGAGTTCTCAGGTTGGGGGTTTCTGGGGGTTTCTTGCCTGTGCCGAGCTCCAGGGGCTCAGATCGGAGCCAAATGCCCAGCCTAGACTCGGCGTCTTGAGGTACACAGGGTTGGGAACCTGGGTCCACACCTTATAATCAGAACTCGGGGAGACCTCTGGGTCCCACCTCTTCCACCGCCTGGCCTCCCTCCTGTTCCCCAGTTGTTTGTGGAGCTCTGCTGGGGTACAGTGGTGCTCGCCTGGAATCCCTGCCCTCTGGGAGGCTGAGACAGGAAGATCATAGGTTCCAAGTCAGGCTGGGGAACGTGGTGACTTAGCCAAACCCTGTCTCAAAATAAAAAGTGAAAATAGAAAGGGCTGGGGATGTAGCTCAGTGCGAAGCCCCTGGGTTCAGTCCCCAGTGCAGAAAGAGTGAGAGGAAAAGAGGGCGAGGAGGAGGGGGACGCAGACTCCCGGGGAGCGGTCAGCCAGCTGCACGCACCAGGCCACCACACAGCCCACATTTTGTGTCCCCTGCGGTCCCAGCACTGTGTCCCCCGTAGGTGGGAAAAGGATCACTGGACGCGACCCAGGCCGAGCCTCTGTCTCCGGGTGCTGGGCGATGTACCCAGGGGAGCATCGCAGGTGACTCGCTGGTCCTGGAAGCATTGTTTCCCTGACTCCAGCCCACAGTGCTGGCCCGCAGGGTTTCCTGTGGGCTCCGTGGACCCCGGGAGGTGCTGGTTCAAGCCCGACCCCTCTGAGGCCTCTCCACGCCTGCTGCCTCCTGCCTGGCCGGGTGCCCGGTCCCAGGGCCCCTCCGCCCGCGCTGTTTGCATTCCTGGGGCCTGCGTCACCCCCGACAGCGGGTGTGTCTACACAGCCCGCCACCCCTCGCTGCTGGCCTCCAGGACCGGGCCGGGTGGCCACGCCGTCACTCCACAGGCCCGTGACTCACACTTCCCCCCGGATTCCGGGAAATGCGCTCCCCTACCCCACTATGCCTTCTTCTACTTTAACAAGATGTTCACTGCGATCTCCAGCAACCCCAGGGCAGGGGAGCTGGGAGGGGCCGTGGGGGCTCCCACGGACACACGTGCGCACGCATGCACCGCACCCCCACCCTCTTAGTGGCCCCGGCCTGAGCCCCCAGCCTGCCTCGGAGCTGTGGTCCAGGAGGGCCAGCCCCAGAAATGCCTGCTTTTATTAAAAAGGAATGGGCTCACAAAGGCACGACTGTAAGAAAGGTTGTAATTTGCCCAAATAAAACTTAATTTGATCCATGAAATAGCTGTGGTTTATTGTGTAATAGATGTGCTATGTGTTTCGATTTAATAGAAGCCACTATAATAGGGGGCCCGTAAGGACGGGGCGGGGGGCTTCTCCATCTCTGTGCACAGTAGGGACACATAGTGTGGCCCTGGGCTGGGCCCTGGCTGGATGGGACCGAAGAGCTGCTGGGATGTGGGCCCAGGCCGCAGAGGCTGTCAGGAGCAAGCAGCCCCACGGCGAGGGGAGAGAGAGCAGGACGGCCTGAAAACCACCCTTTTCCAAAGCAAGGCTGCGGAGTGAGTGTGGGGAGGCTGCTGGGCCTCGGCCAGGGGCTGCTGGAGAAACGGGCTGGGTCGGTGCCCCCGAGGGTGCAAGGGGTCCCGCAGAGGGGCAGTAGGTACTGGTGGGAGTACTCGGGAGCTGAGGTGGGGCTCATTCGGACTGTGGGTGTTGCCCTGAGCACTTCCTACGCGCAGTCTCGTTTATTCCTCACGATAGCCCATACGGCATGTACCAGCAGGCCTGCTTCTGCGTGAGGAAACTGAGGCAGAGGTGATGGCTTGCCCAACATCAGTTACCCTTGACTTCCGCTGCCTCCTGTGACTGGGGAGGTGCCCACCTAGCAGCCCCCATAAACCCGTCTCCCAGGTCTTTCTGGGACCTTGATGCCCAGGTCTAGGGTGCTCCTAACTTCGCTCTTCCCGTGGCACGACTTCCTTCACAAAGGCCTTGGCTCCAGGCGACCTTGGGTGTATTCCTGAGCCTCAGATTTCTCATTTGTGAGATGAAGATGCTTACACTGAGGCTGCACTGAAAATTCAGTGAGACTCCATCTAAAAAGAACATAAGCCCGGGCTTGGCATTCAGTAGGTGCTCATTACATGCATGTGCTTCTATTAAGCTCCACTGATAACACCCTATATCAGGAAGCACCGGACATTATTTTGGGAAGCAGACAGAACAAGCTGGATTCCAAGTCTCCAGTTTAGCTACTAAGTATCTGGACAGGTGCTTCTCATCTCTCTGAGTTTCAGTTTCACCATCTGAGAATACACCATAGTCTTACTATGCAGACCAGGCTAACCTTAAACTCACGGCAATCCTCCTGCCTCAGCCTCCTGAGTGCTGGGATTACAGGCATGCACTACCACACACCATGTTTTTATGAGCCTGCCTTTCCATTGAATGGCACACAGCATTCACTCACTGTATTACATCTCGTAAGGGGCCTTCCAGAACGGAGTTAGACGCAGCAAGAGAAATGGGGTAAGAGCGAGGCTTTTGGGGGGACAAAGGGTGATGTATCTTTCACTGTAAGAAAAATCTGAAACACTGTCTATTTTGATCACTCCTTCTACAAACTTCGATTACACAAAACACAGGCCACAAAAATGTCTAACTGAGGTTTCAGCTTGGTTACAGAGACTGTATCTCTGTAATTATGATTTATAATGAAGTTTAATATAATAAAGATACTATACGACTCACATAGAAAATTTGAAAAAAAAATGTTGGAAAGTATAAGAGAAAAACAACACAGAAAGCAACACTAACTCCAGTACTCACAGATTCGCTGGTTGTATTTTATAGTCACGCGTGCGTGCATTAGCAGCATCACCTCAATATGCGTGTGTAGAGTCAGCACTGTCTATGTGCCAGGACATATCTGTGCCTGTGCATTATCTATGCATAAATGAAGCACCCTATTACGTAGACGTAGGTTTTTCATCCACTTTGTTTTCCATTCAACATCACAAAGTGATGATTTTTTCCCTATATAATTAAAAACATTCCAAACTTTGGTATTTTTCTTCATAAAAATAACATATGCTTATGGTAAGGTAAACAGTGCAGAAAAAGAGAAAGTGGAAAGGAAAAAATAAATCCATTCTACCCCAATTGGCCCTCCCATTCCCCAGGATTAACCGCCACTAACACTTACACAGGATTTTTTTTTTTTAGGCCAAGGGACATTGCTAATCCCAGCTACTCAGGAGGCTGAAGCAGGAAAATCGCAAGTTCGAGGCCAGCCTGGGCAGTTTAGTGAGACTCTCTCTGTCTGGAAGTAAGAAAGGGCAGGGATGCAGCTCAGCAGGAAAGCCCTGTGTCCAACTGTCACCCCCACCCCCAAAACATTGCAGGATTTTTGAAAGCTACATAATATTTGGGCACGTATGCCACCTTTCTGTAATTTCCTGTTATTAGACATTGAGACCACATCAGAGTATTTTTCTGTTACTAGAAAAACAGCCCAGCATAGTTGGGGTGCACCTGTAATCTCAGCCCTTGGGAGGCTGAGGCTGGAGAATTGCCATGCGTTCAAGACCTGCCTGGACTATATAGCTGAGACCCTGTCTCAAAAACAAACAAACCAAAAAAAAAAAAAAAAAAAAAAAAAAAAAAAAAAAAAAAAAAAAAAAAAAAAAAAAAAAAAAAAAAAAAAAAAAAAAAAAAAGAAAGAAAGAAAGAAGAAAGAAGAAAGAAAGAAAGAAAGAGAAATATTTCTTAGGGAAGCTCCCCAGAGACAGAATTACTGGAACAAAGGGCATCCATTTTTTTCCCTTTTCGAGAAATGTTCTCATCATGTTGCCCAGGCGAGCCCCAAACCCCTAGGCCCAAGAATCAACATCTTTAAGGCTTAGGTCTTTTTGCCAAGTTGAGAAACTGATTTCCCAAGCCAGCCCCACGCACAGCCCACGCACAGATAACATGCCATTCTACTCGTCAGCGTCACGTGAGCCCTGATCCGTGGAGCACAACATTTTTTTTTTTTTGGCAGTAACAGGGATGAACTTGGGGCCTCCCACATATTAGGTAAGCACTCTGCCATTGAAATACATCCACAACCCTTTTAAACTTATCTTTATTTTGAGACAAGTTCATGGCAAATTGCGCTTTGGATTGTCCTGCCTCAGCCTCCTGAGTGCTGGGACCACAGGTGTGCCCCACCTGGCTGGCTCTGCATTGCTTTTAACTTCTGTTTGTAGAGCACTCAACATATGCCAGGCCGCCTGGCTTCCTACCTGGGAACACAAACACCAACCCAACTCAGCTGCAGTCCTCAAGTAGCAAACCAAAGGAGGGGCAATCAGGTCGCTAAATGTCATACCACGGGGAGGCCTTGGAGGAAGCCCCAGCTGCCCCAGGGGAGACAGCATTAGGTCCCAGAGGAAGGTACTGAGACGTCAGTGTACTGAGAGAAGCCAAGGCACACAAGTAACAGGTAACCCAAACTGCAGGTGCACACTTGCAGTGCCAGCTGCCCCGGAGGCTGAGGCAGGAGGGTTGCAGTTGGGTTGGGCCCTGCTTGGGTAACTTAGTGAGACCCCGTTTGAAAATTAAAAGTTAACAGGACTGAGATGTAACTCAGTACACCATGGGTTCAGCCCTCAATCCAGCAGCAAGACAAAACAATACAACCAGCAAAGGTAACCCAGGGGCCCAGCGCTGGCTGAGAGGGAGGGGCTCTTAAGAAATCCTTTTGCAGCATGAGAATTGTGCATTTCAATGAAAGGAATTTAACAATTAAGCAACCTGGTGGGCCCAGGCTATTCTAGGAAGAGGACACTGCCTAAGCAAAGCTATCCAGGGCGCGTGGGGGGGGGGGGGCACGGGACCTGGGGACGCCACTGTCCAGCCCTGGACCTCGGATGCCTGTACAGAGCGTGGAGCCCACAGTAGGTAGGGCTCTGCCCAGGACCCCACTCCTGGAAACCTCACGGGGCTGGGAGAGTGAGTGGCTGTGGAGCAGGCAGGAGACCCAGGAGGGACAGCCGAGGTGAAGTCAGGGAGACGGTGGCATCTTGGGGGCCACAGAACCCTGCCCCGGAAGCTGGTTGCCTGGGAAGCAGCTGGCTGTGGTCACTTGGAGGAAGGAGTCTGGGTCCTCCTCAGACTCCCCCAATGGCCACTCCGAGCTTCCTCTGCCTCCAAGCCTCCCGAGGAGGCTGTCAGGCCCGGCTGGGCTGAAACAGGAGCGCTGCGGGCCAGAGTCCATGGGCCTGAGAGGCCCCCAGCCCTGGGCCTGTGCCAGGACCGAGCACTGGATCAGAGCCGCCACTTGACTGTGTGACCTCAGGCAATGGCTCAGTTTCTCTGAAGCTGCCTCTCAGTAACAAAGACAGCAGGTGAGAAGCACAGCGAGGTTAGCTGGGGGCCCTCTGGGCCAAGGACCCATGGGTGTGTCCACGCCGCCAGGCGGGTGTCAGCAGTCAGTGCCAGCCAGGTCCTGACTGCAGCGTGAGGAGCTGGGCTATCGCACGCTTTTCCCCATAACTTCTCAGGTTTTCGGTAAATTTAAGGCAAGCAGCAGTCAAACCGTGGAAAGCAAGAAGCCTCAGGTGCAGGACACAGATTCCTTTCAGGACCGGAATGTTGCGGCTGGAGCTGGCTGATCGACTGGAACAGCATCAGCAAAACCTGGAAAAGTATCCTGAGTGGTGACAACCACAAGATAAGGGTCAAAAGTCTGAGGTATTCACCTGCCGTCACCAGGGCAGCCAGGTCCGATTCGGGCCAGCGTCATGAGTCAGGAATGCAATGGCAGAAAGAGGCCTTGGCTTCCTGCTGGTCCACGTGGGGCAGGTGCTGCTGCATCTGGTGGGTGACAGGTGCAGGCAGCAATGGGGACAGGTGAGCCTGTTGGGGAGCCTCAGCTGAAAAGAGACCTCTGCTGTGCGCATCTTCACGGTGACTCACACGGGTCAGTCAGCAGCTTCTACTCACTTTTGGTCCATTGGCCCAAAGAAGGACTTTGTTCATCCGCCAGGCTATGCTTTTCCAATAGCGGATGAACCGAGCCGTTGACTATGCACAGGAGTCAGGAGAAATATGCCGAGCTTCGAGTGGGGAATCCCGGCCACAGCCATGTGAACACACTGAGTTCTGCCCCTGGCTAGGTGACATGCCCAGCTCCGGGTCTGCAGAGCTGGCACAGAGGCTGAAAGGACACAGCTGGTTGGTGGGTGCCACCGTGCTAGGGCTTGGTGCAACCATCCACCAACCAAGTCAGAGCACTTAGAGGAGCCTCTGTGAATCCCTATGAAGCCAGCAGCTTCGATTTGGGGTGTGGCCTGGGGGAGCAAGGGCTTCCTAAAGGCCTGTGGGGCTGTGATGCTGCTGGGACCCAGCCAGTGTGTCCTTGAGGCCACCCACTGGTAACCATCCCATGAGTGAGCCATGTCAGGCCTTAGTACCTAGTCACAGCACCCACCAGTCACCAGGGGGAGGCTCAGTACCTCGCTGTGGTGCAAAGGATCATGGGAGTTTCCCTTTCTGGCCCTGAGCCTGCCTCAAACCCCGTTGGCTCAGGGTGGCAGTTTGGCTCCTCGTCTCCAGAGACCAATAAAACTTTGAGTCCCTCCCTTCCCCAGGTTTCTCGGTGCGTTTGGAGGTAAGCACCTGAACTTCGGCCTCCTTGGGGACATGGGGACTCCAGCCCCACCCCAGGCCTTAAAGCAGCTGAGGTTGGGGTGACAGCCAGTAGAAGGAAAGATGGCGTGGACGGCCACAGGAGGGGCTGCAATCTGTCCCTCAGCAGCACCGCTGTCCCTCCCACAACCCCATGTGCATGGCCCCAGTGCTAATGGTCCCTGGGTCCTGCCCACAGCAGGAGCCTAGCATCTCTCCTTCTAGTCTCAGGGACAGGGCCAGCCCTGCAGCTGCTGGCTGACAGGCAGGAGCGCCTTGTGCTGCCACCCCCAGGTCAAATCTGTTTCCATGCAGAAGGACGTGGGCCTGCCCACAGTCCCTCTACTGGCCCTCCTCTTTGCCAACACAGACCCTGAGGAGTCTGGGATTACACCTTCTTTGCAAGATAAGAAAGAAAACAGTGTGATTTTAAAAAATAATAAAAACACAGTGAATGTTTAAAACTTTTAAAAAATGTATCACAGTAAAAGACACATTGCTGTGAATCCTCCTCAGAATTCTCCCCCTTGCTTTGAAGCTATTCATCCCGCCACTCGGGCCACTTCCTGGAGCAGTTCCGGCGTCCTCTCTCTCGAGTGTCTTCAGTTGTGCTGCTGGGCTGCCTCAGTGTCCTGAATCAATCCAAGCCGTTTGCCTGTTGTGGTCATTTTGACTTTGGGGAGGAGCCGAAGTCACACAGAGGGAGATCTGGTGAGTCGGCTGGATGGGGACACGCTGTCACGTGTTTGATTTGACAAAACTTGCTGTAAAAACAGTGGTTCCCTCCAGCAGCTCAGGAACATAGCTCTGCCCAGCGGAGCGTCTGTGGCCCTGTGATGTCCACTTCCCTGTGTCTCCTCTCACCCCAGCCACAGAAAAGCCAATACCAGGCTCACTCCAGAAACCTTTGGTTTCTTGTTGCGTGGTTCCACCCACCAGGGTCTGGAATATGTCGCTGAAGCCTAATGAGTCTCCTGCTTGGGCCAGGCCAGGCTGGCCAGAGCCCTTCCCTGGAGGAGCACCCAGCTGGGCCTCGAGGAGGCAGAGTGGACGTGAGGACGGACTAACCTCAGCGGAAGCTGCTGCGCCCTGGGCTGACGCCCTGCCGGCTTCCAGGCTTCCGCTCACCACGGCTACAGGCCTTGAAGTGACTAAGTGGCCCCATCGTCACCACCACACCGACCCAGGGCCACTCGGCAGCCTAGGGACCTGATATGGGTTTGACATCGATTAAGATTTTAGAGAGAATGAAGGAGGGAATTGTAAAGTCAAAGTAGCCATCATCATGGCCAGGAAGGGTAAATTCACTTGTTGGGTTCTATAGAGGAGGAAAGGGAACAAGGGAGGGAAGGCACCAGTAAAGGGCTGGCTTCAAGCCCGGGGTGGTGGCTCGTGCCTCTGATCCCAGCTCTCAGGAGGCTGAGACGCGTGGATCCCCCATGAGTCTGAGGCCAGCGTGGGCTACATACTGTGTTCAAAGCCACCCCGAGCAATATTAGTGAGACCCTGTCTCAAAAAACAAAACAAAAGACTGCCCAATGAAATTAAGGTAAAAAAAAAAAAAGTAAAAAAAAAAAGAGAAAGATAGCTGTTACTAAAGCAGGTGAAATAGAGCACATTAAAAAGAAGAAATAAAAGAGCAGAAGGTAAAACTACAATGAGGAGAAAGAAATTTTGAACAGGTCTCTCTCTCTCTCTCTCTCTTTTTCATGTCAGAGATAATCAAACTCACAAACCTCAGACTTGCCTGGGAGGCGCTTATACAACTGAGCTAAACCCCCTTGAAATTGCTCCTGTTAGAAAGATGCTGGACTCCACAGAGAAATCATTTAAAACCGTCTGTCTTAGTGACTTAGTTACATTCTCATTGCTGGGACACCATCCTTAGCACCCACACTTTAAGAGGAAAGGTTTATTTTTGCTCACAGTTTGCAGAAGTTTCAGTGCATAGTTGACCGGCTCCAGGGTGACTTGCCAGAGGGGCGCTGCAGAGAAGAAATAGCCCACAGCAGAGCAGGTAGGAAGCAAGGAGACTTCCTCCTTTCCCTTTTTATCCCGCCCGGACTGAACACCTATTGGTTGGTGCAACACATATCCAATCACACAACCTTGATTCAGTCACTCCCAAAAGCACCACATGAGCAGTGAGGTTCTAGGGAGACATCTATATATAAGCCATAACTCTATCTATCTATCTATCTATCTATCATCTATCTATCAACTATTTATTCTTTTGAGACAGGGTCTCGCTATATAGTCCAGGCAGGACTTGAACTCACTATGTAGCCCAGGCTGGCATCAAACTCATGGAGATTCTCCTGTCTCAGCCTCTCAAGCACTGGGATTACAGGTGTGTGCCTCCACATGTGGTTTAAAACTACCTAAATGAAACAAGGTATCTTATTAGAAAGTTACAAAGGTAAATTGTACACTAGACATTCTACCATGGTGCAGACCCACAGGCTGCCCGCCCATGTTCCTCGCCTGTCTCTTTCTTGCTAAAGCCTCTGGAGCTGTGCTTAGGGCCGGCTCCGAACCTGTATCACCTAAGCGCTATAGCCTCCAGGTGCCACTAACTTGCTGTGTGATGCAGGTGAGCACGCTGCCCTCTCTGGGCCTCAGTGCGGTGACAACTGATGGAGCACATGCACCCAGAGTCCCCTGGGTCTGTATAAGTTGTCCCTGTCCCACGGAATTCTGGGAGTCTCACAGCTGGAGCCCCAGGACCAGGGGAGGCCTGGAGCATTCCCAGGGACCAAGGGAGACACCAGCTGGGAGTTGCCTTACAGACACAGGACAGTAATAAACAGCCCCCGCCCTGTCCCCGTGCCCGCTCAGTCCTGAAGTTTACACAACACCCACACTCACACCTCCTCAACCCTCTTGTTCCACAAACATCCGGGAGCCCCGCTCTGTGCCCCAGAGGCACAGGAGGGGTCACCAGCAAGGTCAGAGCTGAGGTGGGATGGCTGGGGGAGGGCATCACAGAGGACACAGCAGAGGCCGAGCAGAGAAGGGCGGAGGGTGGGGTCTGTGGGGGCCCTGATTGGAGGATGCCTGCACCCTAGCTTGGCAGTGGAGGAGATGGTCACTCTGGGTCACTCTGCATGGAGAAAGAATTGCAGGAGGGGCAGGAGCTGGCTGTGAGGGATCCTGGTGGTCTGGAACAGGGACATTGCAGGAGTCACAGCCTCTACTTACCAGCAAAGGAAATGGGTTCACACAGGCAGGGTGACTGTCCAAAGCCACCGGCAAGTTTCTGGATCTGAAGTTGAGTCCTCACTTAATACTCGACGGCTCTGAGAGTCAACTGGCAGGAACCTGGGGCCATGTCGCCCGCATGTGCATAACTCGACTCCCGTCTCTCTTACAAGGTCACACAGCTGGGAAGCGGCAGGGTCCGACTAGAACAAGGCAGCTGGGGTATGGAAGCCCCTGCCCTGTGTGGGCTGGGAGACTGCAGGGCCTGGTGTAGCGCACCAGGAAGCCTTCAGAGGTGAATATCCCGGGTACCTGCTCTGTGATCTCAGGCCACTCACTTTCCCTCTCTGGGCCTCAAGTTGGCTCAGGGGACAGGAACACAAAATCTCTCAGGATTCGTCTCTCCCAGTCCTCCCCTCTCCCTGCAGACACCCCCCAGAGAGAAGGCAGGCAGAAGCTAGAGAAGGGGGTGACATGGAGAGGTGATGGAGAGGTTAACCCTTCTCCAGATCCCTGTGGGATTCTCCTGGGGTACTGCGGCGCCTGAGATCAGGTCCCCAGGGACAGGCCTTATTTAGAAAGTGTCTCCATAAAGTCTGAGTCAGCGGGGCCCTGGGTGGCAGGGAAACCGCAGAGCTACCGCCCAGCAGTGCTTGGGGGCAGTGGCTCCTCCCCACTGGTGACTTCGAAACTCAGCTGGCTCCTGGGACTCAGGACTGGGACTGGACTCGCAGACCCCTGAGGAAGGAGCCACAGGCAGTGGATCCCTGTTCCTGGAGGCCACTGGTACCATCGCCAAGGCCCTCACACCCATTCCAAGGCACGGGGGTGTGTGAGATCTGTAGCACCCGCTAAGGGCACTGCCTTCAGCCTGATCCTCCTTCCTGGATGCCTCTCCCGGCCTCAAAAGCCCAGCTAAGTGTGGTGGTGCACACCTGTAATCCCAGGACTCCAGGAGGCTGAAGCAGGAGGATCTTGAGTTCCAACCCAGCCTGGGCAACTTGGTGACTTAGCAACACCATGTGTCACAATTGAAAAATGATTTTTAAAAGGGCTGGGGATGCAGCTCCGTGCAAAGGCCCTAGGATGGATCCCCAGCACGGGCTCTGCTCACCTATCCGGTCCATTCAGAAAGGGCCAGCCTCCCCTGCAAGCTCCAGAAGCCAGCTCTAGTCTGCAGGCTGGTCGGGGGCTCCCAGCCCCGCACGTCAGTGACAGCTGCCACCCGCGCAGTACCTGCTCCTGAGGCGGGGGCCACGTCATCCCCGCCTTACAGGTGTCTCTTGGAGACACGTCACAGGTCACCCTGAGTGGTGGAGCTGGGACCTTTTCCCCAGCAGCCTGGCTCTAAAGCTCGTGCGTCTCAAAGCTCCCGTCACCTCTGCCTCCGACCCCACACTGGGCGCACAGCTTCTGTGGGAGGCACCTGGCAGGTGTGACCCTGCGGACACCCAGAATCCCCCGCACACCTTGGTAGTGGGTACCAGCAGTGGGATGGGGCAGTCTGTTACTTGGGGGACCATTTCTTATGCCATGTTTCTGGGAAGCTGGGTCTTCTGTCCCCCGTGGTTCCACTCCCGTGTCACCTCCCTGCACTGCCACAGGGCTGGTTTCTATCACGTCACTAGAGCACAGCAGAAGTGCCAGGTATGGTGAGCACACCGTAATCCCAGCTACTCAGGAGGCGGAGGCGGGAGGGTCATCCGAGCCCCACCTCAGCCTCCCCAGTGCTGGGAGCACAGCCCCGCACCACCACACCTGCAAACTCCCTCTACTCTTTATTCAGGAACCACAAAAGTCAAGCTTCAGGGTGTCTGACGGGTCAGAAAACCCACAGGAGCCCTGGGTGTCTCCCTCTGTAAAAAGAAGACAGTTAAAAAAAAAAAAACAACTATAATGCGAATATTTTATTATCAACGAGTGACTGTTATTAGCTTTTTCGTCTGGGCATTAATAGTTCAAAAACTATACACCAAACCCAGGCTTTCCACCTAGTTCTGCTGTATCATTTTCTTAAACACAAAACAGAACAAAACAAAAGGAGAAAAGAGGAAAAGAAAGAAAATATATCTGTATTGAAAGAATGATAAGCCAAAGTGCGTCTTTCTTGCTTCCTCCATATACACACATTGCACCGTACATAAATAATTACATTGTAAAAATGACTCCATAATTACAAGTATAATATATATTTCCATATAATATATAAAACTTTATATTAAATCTAGGTAGGTGATATCTGGGGGTGCGTCCGGGGCTGGGGCGGGGCGCTATCTGTGGTGGTTGAGCAGGATCTCCAGCCAGCACGGGCAGGAGGTGATGAACTGCCGCGAGTAGCTGGGGCCCCAGCCCTTGGCGAAGCTGATGCGCACGCTGTTGGGGTCGTAGGGGCCGTCGGTGGCCTCGGGCTCGGCCGCATGCTGCAGCAGGTCCGAGCGCGCGAAGTCGAAGGCCTTGATGGAGTAGCCGGGCGGCACTTTGCGCACGACCAGGGCGCGGCCGCCCCCCGCGCCGCCGCCGCCTCCTCCGCCCGCGGGCGCATCCAGCGTCGGGGAGTTGACGAAGATGGGGTGCTCGCCGCGGTTGTAGGCCCACACGCCGTCGGGCTCCCGGCTGAGCACGATGCCGAAGCCGATCTTGCTGCGCGTGCGGCGCACGGACTCGCTGCGCGGCTCCAGGTGGAGCTGGCCCAGGCAGAAGCCGCTGCCCTGAGGTAGGTCGTAGAAGATGCTCACGGCCTGCTCCGCCACCGCGTAGAGGCGGCCCACGCGCGTCCGGTGCTCCCAGTACGCCACGCTGCACCAGTGGCTCGGCTTGGTGGCGTCCGGAGACATGCTGGCGTCTGCGGGCGAGAACAGGGCCCTGGTTACTGGTTTGGCCTGCTGGGGGCGCCCTGGCTCCTGCGCACGCGCACTAGCAGCTGAGCGCAGCACCCAACTGCCGCCTGCGGGAGCTTGACGCCCGCACACACCCAAAGGGGAGTCCGTTACCCCGCCAGGCGCCTGCTCCCTGCTGTCACCCCCAGGCCCATCCCTCCGCCTGTGAGGCCTCCACAGGGTGCCCAAGGCTGCACGGGGCGTGCGACCTAGCAGGATGTGATCCGAAGCTGGATCAGCACAGAGCCGTTAGGGCAGAGAGCTAGCGCAGGAGTGTGGGGGGCCTTGCGGCCCTGATGCCATGCTGGACTCGGCCCACAGCTGTGGTCTCAGCACTCGGGAGGCTGAGGCAGAAGAATCACTTGTGTCCAGGGGACCACCCTTGGCTACCTAGCAAGACCCGGTTTGCCAAACAAAGTAAGGCTGCCTGAGGCCTGCCTCAGCCGAAGCTCCCCATACACGCGCCCCAGCTCCACATCCGCTGACTTTTGCAGCAGGACCACAACTTCCCATCTCAGCCTCAGATTCCCCCCAGGGCCCACCTGGTTTTGGCCATTGGTCCCTGCCCTCCACGGCCCAGGCACCCCTTAGCGGGGGGTATGAGACAGCAGAAATCCATAAGAGGTGACCAGGCTGCGGGCACTGGGCCTGTCCCCAGCACCCCAAATTCCCAAGGCAGAGAGCAGTGCCACACCAGCCTGGACACCCCAACTCCTAAGAATCCCCTCAGCCTGCCCGAGTCCTCAAGACAGGCCTGCAAGAGGTGCCTGGCGGAGCACCTTCCATGAGTCAGCATCTTCTTCACCCATTTCACAGAAGAGGAAACTGAGGGCCAGGCTAGACCGCTCCCTACAGCTGTACACTCGGCAGGCCTCTCTGCCTGTCCTCAGTGACCCCCTGTGTAACCATGACTGCTCCTGGGGTTTGTGAGTCTGGGAGGAGCTTGCTCCCAGCCCCCTGGGAGAGGGGTCACTATGTCCCTATGTACAGTGGGGCTCTGTGAGGATTAGAGCGTGAGGGGGCTTCCCAGGGCCCCACTAGTCCTAACATCCCTGGCCTTCTCCCTCCACAAGACCGAACCTATGTGGTCCTGGCTGGCCTGGAACTCTTGGCAATCCTCCTGCCTCAGCCTCCCAGATGCTGGGACTACACAGGTGTGCACCAGTCCCTGCCAACGCTTTGGGGAAGCAGCCTGGTGACCTCATCAGCCTGGGCTCCTGGCCAAGTCTCCCAAGTCCCAGGCAACAGACTGTGTCCCAGGGAAGTCCCCTCAGACCTCTCTCTCCTGGGTTGCTTTTGCATGCAGTGCTGCCCTCGGCCCAGGCAGGGGTTCATGTTGCTGTGGGGACCCTGGCTGCTCTATGCTCTCCTGGTGCGGGGCAGGAAGGAAATAAATTGCCCCAAATAGCTCCTGTGGTCCCCAGCAGTGGGGGTGGGTGGCCTCAGGCCTGGGCAGTGGAGTGGTGGTGGGCGCGGACACAGGGCTCTGAGGGACCCTAGGGGAGCTGTGACATCCTCTTGTCACCTCCTCCATGGGACCCAGCCCTTCTGGCCTCCACCAACTGTCATGCCTTCTCTAGCGGGACTCTACGGACACTCCCTTTCTACCATGCTTTCATTTCTTTCACCACAAACCACAGCACACCCCATTAATGAAGCTGGCAACTTGGGGTTTGCAGAGAGACTTGCCTGGGGACACATGGCAGAGGGTGACAGGGTGGGGACTAGAACCTGGGCTTCTCAGATTAGCCAAATGTTTCAGAGCGAGACAGACGTAGGCCACCCCTGACCGGATGTGCAGGCCGGACGGGCTTCGGACTGCACCCGAGCCTCAGTCCCCTATTAGTGAAAAGGACAGCTGTGTCACTAAGTGCCTGCTCGCCCAAGCTCTCTGAGGACTTTCTGGAAACTCCAGCAGCAAATCAGCTGGGTGCAGCGCCAGGTTCATCATTCCCTGCTCTCTTTTCCCCTAGGAAGACCTCGGAGTCACAGTGGTCACGGCAAGTCCCCCGCCAGCTGTGAAGCGTCACACATGCACACGGGCGGCCCCTCACTTAGCATTGAGACGACACAGGTTTTGGGGGGAGGAACTAAAGAAGGAAGGGACAGGTGACTCGTCCCCACACCTGTGCCCACATGTGTCCTGCAATGTCACGTGATGCATCCCCACAAGCTGCCACGAGGGAGGTGGCCGTGCTCCCATCCCCCCATCTCCCCACCATGCTGCTCGTCCACAGCTTTGGTCACCACTCTGGGGACAAAGGGACAGCCTTATGCAGGAGGGTCTTTCCCTCCCAGGACTCCAGTCTGCGGTCCCACCATCTCCAGCGTCATCAGCCTAATTAGGAAGCATCTCTTTAACCGCAAATAAATCCCCGGAAGTCAGACCCGACTGCGTGACATCAAAGCTGACGGAGCGCTGACCGAAACTCCCACTCACTGCCCCCTGCTCGGCCTGGCCTGCTTCCCAGCCAGATGCTGGGTCTGGGGAATCGGAAGTCCTGTTCTTTGGCCCTGACCTGGTAGGTCACCACCTTTCTCTGGCCTCAGTCTTCCCATCTGCACAATGAAGCCAGTACTTTTACTTTTAGTTCTAAATAGCTGTGATTTGGTGATGGCTCCCAGCAGCTCTAGTCATGACCCCTGACTGCAAAGTGGCTCAAGTGTGAGTGGACAGGACAGACCCAGGTGTGGTAGCATGCATCTGTAATCACAGCTACTCAAGAGGCTGAGGCAGGAGGATCTCAACTTCCAGTCCAGACCAGACAGTTTAGACCCAGTAGCTAACAGTTTAGACCCAGTAGCTAATAAGAGACAGAAAATTGCTAGAGTTTTGCTCGGTAATGAAGCACCCTTGGGTTGCATCCCAGTAATAGAATTAAAAAAGGGGATAAAGAAAACCTAGGCACATTGACCCACAGACACCACTCAGCATAGAGGAGAACAAATGACCCCAAACACCCTGCTGAACTAACGAAGCCACTCCGAGAAGACATGCTGTCACCACTGACGTGGAATTCTGGGACAGACAAAGCAGTCCGTGGTGATATGCTCTGCATGTTCAAGGGTTGTCCCCAGCAGCACGGAAAATGGAAAAACACAGGAGTGAGTGGGCCTGGGAGTGAAAGGACGGGGGAGGGGCACAAGGGGATTGCTAAAGGGCAGTGTTTGGCACCTTGACTGGAATGATGGGAACTTCGGAGGCTGAGGCAGGAGGCTCACTGGGAGGTCAAGGCCAGCCTCGGTTACATTGCCAGATCCTATTTCAAAAAACTCAAACTCAAAACAAAACAAAACGAAAATGAGTCACGCCCCAAACCCGTAGTTGAGCCTCTCATTGTAGGCAGGGTGGCTTTGAAAAAATTAAAAGGGAGAAAGTGGCCCTGGGAGTGTGGGTGGGCCAGCTCTGTGCTGCAGGGGCCTCAGCAAAGCTCCGGTAGCCCCAGGACGGACCCTGTGCCTAGTGACGCCTGCATTCCTGCCACCAGAGGGCAGCGAGCGCTGCACGGCGGAGGAGCTGCGGTAACAATGGGCCGCCCTCGCCTGGCCCGGCCAGGGCGCCCAGAGCCTCCTGTGGGGGGGCCACGGCGCCGCGGGGGCCACCTGCAGTCTGGGGGTACCAGGGAGAGCTGAAACCCTAGAAGAATCCGTTCACTTCTTGGAATCAGCAGTTTTCTGTGGAAACAAGTGGCAGGCGTGGTCCTGGTCCCTGGGCCTGTGGGCTGCCGCTCCTGCTCTGTGTTTGTTTTCCTGCACTACCCTTTGCCTTCTTCCCTGGCTCAATCATCCCCCAAAGGGACCTGCATTGGTGAGACTAAAACAAAGGACACCCGCAGGCCCGGCTCCTGAGAGAGCTGAGGAGAGAGACTTGGGTGCTCAGAAGACCAGAGAGGTTAAGTGACTTGCTCAAGGTCGCCCAGCACGTTTGGCAGAGCTGGAGAGGAGCCTGGGACTTGCTCCTTCCTATTGCACAGGGCTGTGTGAGGCCTCCAGCCCTCCTGCGAAGGTCCTTTCTTCTGTCCCAGGCGTGCCTGTGGCTTCAAGTTCCAGTCCAACCCGCAGCTTTTCATCTGTGGCTCCCAGGCCTGGGAGTAATTACCTGGCCCTGCATCTGGTTAACCTAACACCCCTTTTAAAGTCCTGTTTGCCTATTAGATAAGTAGTTTTTGTTATCAAACTTAGAGAAAAAAGGAGTTTCCACTTAACCTTCCTTTGTTGAAGGCTTCAGGTCTTGCAGCTCGGAGGGACAGGGCATTAATTAGAGGCCCCTTCCTCCTGGCTCAGGCTGCACGGATGGTCAGCAGCCTCCTCGGGCCCAGCTGACCATCCTCCCACCCACGGGCTCCCGCTCCCAGCACCTCTGGCTCCAGCAGGAAGTGAGGAAGTCCCTAGAGGCTCACCACATCCCAGGCGGTCTGGTCACCGCTGTGCTGGCCTCGCAGGGCCCCACCTTGGGGGTCTCCTGGCTGCAGGTCTCGAGACCAGGGGCTGTGCGGGCCACCACCCTGCACAAGGCCCCTCAGGGTCCCCTAGAGGGGTCTGTGACTGCGGAGGCAGAGGAAGGAGGTTCTCTATGGCCCAGCTGGAAGCCCAAAGATGTTATGGGACTTGCCAAGGTCACACAGGAAATCGGCCAGGCAGCCGGGACCGGTCGGGTGTCTCTCTGTGAGGACTGTGATGAGTGCAGGTTGTCAGTTTATAAGTGCATCACTCACCACCACACAGCGTGGGGCAAGTGACCTCCCCTGCCCTCTGGACCTTGGCTTCTGGGACTGTAAAATGGGGGTGCAAGCCGGGAGTAAGTGATGCATATCTGTAATCCCAGCACTCCGGGGGGGCTGTGGTAGGAGGATTGCAAATTCAAGCCCAGCCTGGGCAGTTTAGCAATGTAACAAGACTCCTTCTCAAAATTTAAAAAAAGGGGAGGAGAGGGAGGGAGGTGGTCACCCCCTGGGTAGGTAACTCAGCACAAAGGCCCTGGGTTTAATCTGCAATACCAAAAATAAAAAATAGGGGTGTAGGGACTGGGGATTTAGCTCAGCAGCATAAGTGCCTGCCTGGGAAGCACAAGGTTGTGAGTTCAATGCAAATACCCCCCAAAAAAAGGGTGCAATCAGTAATTATTTTACCAAGGTACTGGTATTTTGAGTGCATCAAATAATGCCTGGTTAAACAGTCAGTCTGTAAGTTAGCAGCTATTATTCCTATTATTACCACCAAGCCACCATATACATCTGTCTATTTATTTATTTTAGTTGCATGAATTATGTAATAGGGCGACTCTCCCTGGTAGGGCATGGGGTGTTCACACAGGTGAGAACAGGCAGAGATAAAGATGCTGGTGAGCTGCGAATGCAGAGAAATAATAATAATAAACCAATAACCAGCCGACACTTAATGGCTAGCAAACACCAGGCAGAGTGAAGAAGCACCAGGTCCTTGTGGTTGTCCCCGCCCTAAGATGCCCTGTGTCATTAACCAGGGAGCTGCAAAAATGGGACCTGAGCATCTGCCTTTCTAGGCGGAGCGCTGGGGACCTCTGCTTGACTCCCATGGCCGCATGGGAAGTCCCGAGGACCAAATGGCACCTTGATTGTCCGGCCACGCTCACCTCAGGCTGCCACTCAGGGCTGGGCCCAGAGGGGCAGAGGACTGAGCCTCGGTGGCAGAGCACGTGTCTAGCATGTTCAAGGCTCTGGGTTTCAGTACCTAGCACGGTCAAAGAAAACACAGTGGGGCACCCTCAGATGTGACAGGATCGGCATGCTGGAGCCCCCAGATGCTGTCCACCTGCCTAAAGGGTCAGGGGCCTTTCTGAATCCCACGCCCTGTCTTCGCTACGTGGCCCCTTCTGCAGCCCGTGAACTCATGCACTTGCGGGCTGCTAAGTTCAGCTTCCTCTTTGCACTCTAATATTCTACTTGTTTGTGAAACGAACATTTTCCAGACATGTGGCAGGAACGAGCCCTGGTCTCGGGCGCAGTCGGGAGCTGTGGGATGCTCTTGCTGCCACATTTGCTGGCCCTTCAGAACCTCACATGTTTGGGAGGCAGAATCACCCCCATCCTGGGCAGACACCAAGGGGAGAGGCCACACAGCAGAGCAGTGAGGGACCTCTGTGCCCTCCCTCTCTCTGCGGGCTCCTCTGAGCCGCGGGTTACGGGGTCACTCGGCAGCCACCCGGCTGGGCCATGGCGGCCTCTCTTCTGGTCTTGGCTCCCTGAGCCTGGCCTGTTTGGCCCCATGTGTCTGGTGGCACAGACTGGGGACCCCGCTGAGCTGGGAAGGTTTCCAGGTGTTGATCTCACGCACACCCTGAAAAGGTGAACTCGAGCTGCAGCTCTGACCCCAAGGCAGCTCTGCCTGGGCCTAATGCCAGGCCTGTGTCCCAGAGGTCACCAGGGACCCCTCCTCAGCAGCCCTGCCCAGCACCTGCAGCACCCAGCCCAGCCTGCAGGCAGAAAGACACAACCCATGCGGCAAGGCTGTTGGGCCTCCCTGGGCCCAGGTCCCTGTGCTCTGCCCGATGAGCTTGACCACACCGAGGACTGCTCAGTCTCCAAAGAGCCTCCTCCTCACGGAGCTGGTCTATGAGACCACTCACTCCAGACACACAGGAGGAAGCCCAACGACTAAAGCCCCAGAGAAATCTGGGTGTGGTGGGGCACTCCGACAATCCCAGAATGTAGGAGACTGGAGCAGGGGGGTCCCAGTGAGATCGGCTCAGGCCTGGGCTACACAGTGAGTTCTATGCCAGCTTCAACCACACAGTGAGACAAATGCCCAAGTAAAAGTTAAAGCCTCAGAGAAGAAGACACAAGGCAGGGAAGCCCCTCGTCTTCTGGGGAGGGCACAGCCCAGGTGGGAAAATGCAGAGCTCAAAGTACAGTGACAGGGGACAAGTCCCCAGGCAGGGAGAGACAGAGGAGACAGAGGAGATAAGCAGCTTATGAAATCAGCCTCGGTCTTGAGAAGGAACCAGTTTCTGCAACAAATCCCTCTGAACTTTACTCCCATTCCAAGGCCTCTTTTGTCTTATCACAAAGTCAGTGGAGGATGTTTGTTTGTTTTCTCTCCGAGACCACCTGCCATGGAAGAGCTGCTTTTATTGCCGCCCTGAGAGGACTGTGGGAGAAAGCCAGAGGCCTCAGTGGCTAGCAGGGCCGGGTGGCTCCCTGGTCCTGCAGGCTGGCGGGGCAGACCCTTGCTGGTCCTCAGGTCGGATCTGGGCTCCCATCTCGGACTTCCAGTGCCCAAGGTCCTGGCCTGACCCCCAACACTGACTCTGGTGAATCTGAGGCCAAGTGAACAAAATCGGCCCTTGGGGGGTTCAGATGGGGCTCAGGGGAGGTGGCTGGGCCTCGAGGCCCCATCCTGCAGTTCCCAGAGCTCAAGAGCCACGGCACCTTCTTCGCTTTTCCTTTATTTCCCAAACACACTTTGAGTTTTCTTGGCAAACTTCCTGCCTCACACTTCACCCTGGGCCCAGTATAAAACTCTGAAAGCAAAGCACCCCGACGCGGCCCTTGGGGGCAGGTGGAGACATCTTAGGGTGAGGCCCCAGGGCTCAGCCCCACAAGCCCCTGCCCTCCAGCTCCATCCAAAAGGCTATGGAGCCCCAGGTGGCAGAAGTGAGGAGGTGATCAACCTACAAGCAGTGTCCAGGCCCAGACCTGGCGGCCCGGTGCAGGGTGCCTCAGCATTGGGGTCCTGGGTGGGATTTGACACACAAGGGCTGGAAGAGTGCTCAGGAAGCCATCTGGTCTCTCCTCAATCTCTGCCCCCCACATATACAGGGAGTAGGTACAGTGCCATATTGTCACCACTTCACAGGTAACCCCAGTGTTTGGACGCCTGGACACTGAGGCAGGGGGAGAAGCAGTGCCCCTACCCGCTGCTTCTCAGGTTGTGACTTGGTCAGTACGAGCTCGTTACATGCACGTATAAAATAACAACACAAACAACCATCGCCTGAAGCCCGTGGTCACCTCGTCTGGCAGCGGGTGGGCTCAGAGTACACTCGGGCTCTTCTGAAAGCAAAGGTTGCTTCAGTCCTCCCTGGAGATCTCTGGAACAAACAGGAGTGCTTTATGATACGCAAAAAGCTAATACTGACGGGAGAGATCATCATTCTGCAATTAGGTGTGAGTATTTGCCACAGAGAAGGCAGCAATGTGAGCCTGAAACCCTCCCTGTGACGATGGTGCTGCAGAATGCACTATGCAGGTGACTTGGAGCCCCTTGGCACCCCAGGTCCCATGCTCGCACACCCCAGGTCCCATGCTGCCCAGGAAGGAGCCAAGGGGACTGTCCCTCCCACCAAGGCACCCTACAGACACCCCCCTCCCAGTCCAAGCCTGGTTTCTAAGGTGGCAGGAGACCAGGCTGGCTTCCCGCAGCCCTGGTGGCTCATGCTGGTGGTCATCTCTGTCCTTCGAGGGTGGCACCGGGATGCTGTTTCCACCCGTCCAGGGTGCCTGCATCCTCCCAGCCCATGTGCCAAGGCCCGAGTCAGGCTCAGGAGTATGGGTCTCAGGCAGGTTGAGGTGACCGCCCCCTGGCCCACGGTCAGTGAGGAGGCAGTGTCAGGTGCCAACCACAGCCATTGCCTTGCACCAAGCCTACTTGTTGCCTGGGTGCCAGCTTTCCTGTCCCCAGAACCATCTTCGGTCTCTGTGTGGACACCCAGGACCCAGGAGCACTCCTGAGGCAGCCACCTGCCTGGGCTCATCTCCCAGCTCTGACTCGCAAGCCTGCCTTATCAGGGGAGAGCACGTCACCTCCTTTGCCAGAGTCCAGTTCATCAGCCTTGATTTCCTCTCAGAAGGACGAGAAGAGTGGGCTGGACACCCCTGAGGGAGAGGATGCCCCAGGGTCCCTGGCGATAGGTGGGGTGACTGCCCCCCCCACAGTGAGCAGCAGGTACCTGGCACGCACAGGCCCAGCAGGTGGATTGTGGGTGCCCTCTGTCTTAGCTGGCTCACCCCCCAGAAACCCAGTCTCTATGAATAAGCACCCACTGCCCACTGGAAAAACCCTAGGAGGCAGAAAACGGAGGCTCAGAGAATTTAAGGCCCCTACCCAAGGTCACCGAGCCCCACAAACCGGAATTCAGACTCTGCCACTCCACTCCAAGCCTCTACCAGAGGTTGGTCAGCACAGCTGGCTCCTGGTGGTCCCCACAGGTGTGACTTATACCTACCAGGCCACCTCCTCCCTTCCTCAGGGCACCAATGGCCCTCCAGCCGCCGGCATCTCTTCGATCCCAACCGGGATCCGGCTGCTGTGAATCTCCCAGCCACAGGCGAAGGCAAACTTCTCCCCTGCAGCGAGCAGCCACTCTTTGTTTGAGTCTCTCCCGCTCTGCCTGGCTGGGAGTCAGCACTCAGTTATTAATTAATCTGGGAGGTGCAGGTTGCATTCTTGGCCACCGAACCACTTCCTCCTCTTTGGCAGGGGAAGGCGCAGGCCAGGCCCTTTCGGTTACGCCCAGCAACGTGGGACATCTCAGCCCCGTCCTGTGGCCTCTGCTGCAAGAAGGACGCTTTGCACCAGAGTTAAAAAAAAAATAACGGCAGAAGCCCCAGATGCCCAGAGGTCTCCATTCCCAGCTCAGCCCACAGTGCCAATGCCAATCTGGGTGTCACCTGCGCTGTGAAGGTGCTGCACACCTCAGCTGCCCAGGCTGGGAAATGGGGATGTGTCCCTGCCCCCTAACTACTGCGAAAGGCTGCTGCATGTGTGGGTGCAGAGGGGAGTGATGGGGAGCCCTTGCCTCTGGTCACTCTCAGAAGGGGACTTGACGACTCCACACAAAGCCAAGGAGCAATCCTGCAGCCTGCAGGGTAGGAAGGCAGTGGCGACCCTTGCTGGATAAGGGTGGCGCTGGGCAACTGGGGTCTGTGGGGACGGACGCAGGGCCCCTCGTGGTCAGGGTCATGACTTCAGGGGGCCTCTCCATAGGAAAACACCCCAGAAACAAAGTAACAGGCTGGTGTGAGTGAACCTCACCCGTCAGCTCCCAGCCCCAAGCTTAGCACTCGAACCCGGAGTGGAGCTGCATCTAACTGCTAAACAGGACAGAGCTCGGACCCTCTCGGGGACAAGCTAGGGAACGGTGCTCCACAGCAGCAGCCATGCCCCACTGTGGGTGCTGGCGGCATGAGTGTTAAAACAGCCTTGAACTGGGTGCCCGAGGTGCATCTACCCAGGAGACTGGGGCAGGAAGAGCCCAGGTTCCTAACCAGCCTGGGCAACATAGTGAGAGACCTCATCTCAGAAAAAAATTAAGCCAGGAGATCAGAGAACCCATGGACAGCAGCCTCCTATGGGGCCACGTTAACGTTAGCCGTTGCTGGTAATCACCGCTGAGAGTGCTTTTGGTCTTAGGCGCCCACTGCACGTCAACTCAGGCTTGGTGACCGAGGATACATCTAGGAAAGGTTTTGAGTCTCATTCACTATCTGCTCCATTCCTTACAGATTCCTAAGACCAATGGTTCGATCCCCAGTCTTTCTGTAATGCTGGTGCTCTGGGGAAGATGGACACTTTGGTTTCTTGGCTCCCCGACCCCCAACATCGGCTTTTGGATAAAGCATGCACACTGCCAAGAGAAATTATTGTGCACACACAATAGAACACCACTCATTAGGACTCAAACCCAGGGTTTGTAACAATTCCAAAAGAAGCGGGGGGAAGTCTTCAAAAAAAAAAGTTGCGATAAATAAATGCAAAATAATAAGTAAGGTTCTGGAGGACTGTTTATCCTTCTCCTACTCGAGCTGTGTAAACAAGCGGCAGACCAATTATCACTTGCTCTTATCTGCGCACTAAAGCCAATCTCCCAACGACCTCAAACAGGAAATGTTACCAGCCGGGTACAGTGGCGCAGTTTGAAAGAAATCACAAGAGTGCTTTCCTAAAGTCGCCTTTGCAGTCACCCACCACCCAGGCAGCCTGCATTGGCTGAGGGGTCTCCAAGTTGCCAGGGTCCCCAGTGTCTGGAAAGGAAGCCCTTGTGCCCTTTGCCGGGAGCATCAGCCCTGCACACCCTGGCACCACGCAGTCATCTCTGCATCTGTCATAGGGAAGCAGCATTTCCTCAGGCTCTGGGCCAGGGGACAAGGCCTGCTTAGGCACTTCCAAGGGAGGGCTGGCAGGGAAGAGCCCCAGCCCAGAGTCGAAAGCCCTCCTGCGTCAACTGCAGTAGGTGAATCAAGGCCGCCAGTCTATGACCTCTGCTGTGATTTCCGCGTCAGCCGGGCCCTAGGGTCTCTCCCTGGGAAGTGGCGTCTCCTGCTTGGAGCACTCAGCAGTAATGCAGGTGAGGGGTCCAGGCATGTGAGGTGACAGGAAGAAGCCATCAGGGGGTGTCCCCGGGCTGGCCCGACAGCCACAAACTTCGAGACCCCAGAGAGGCAGGCAAGAGGCCAAGCTGGAAATACCAAGGGCTGAGCCAGCTCAACACCACGGCTCTGCCAAGTCGGGGAGGCAGCACTGCCAGTGGACTGGCAGGTTCCGGCCGGGCGGGTCCCACATGGCACTGAATTGGAAGCAACTGACTATGTCTCCGGGCACGTGAGGGCTGGAGCCAAGCCAGGGAGACCTGGAGCCGCCAGTCTCCCCGGTGTGCCCCTGTCCCGGCGCTGCCCCCAGCCCTGCGACCGCAGGACCCCTGCGGACGCGGAGGCCCTGAGAGTGGCACACTGACCTTGGGCAGGCAGCGGCAGCCCACGGGGTCGTTCCTGTCCCTCTGCTTTCCTTCTCCTCCTTCCAGAGCTGCTCAGCGGGGCTCACATGGACTGCAGCCCAGGGGATGTGACCCTTGTGGGCTCACCAAGACCACAATGGCGCCCCCTTGACGAGGGAACCAACCTGGGGCGGGGATCCCACTGCGGGCAGGGGACAGTTCCCCCCAAAGGCACACTCCTTGGGGCAGGATGGGTTCACACCTTTTTTCTCCTTCCCTTTACCAACTCCTCTGCACCTTCCCCCAGGACTTCACAAACTGCTATCAGCAAAAGCACGGGTGGGCACTTGCCACCCTACATGAGTCCTGCCACCCAACGGACATCCGGCCCTGGACACAGCACGTGCTGCAGCCGGTCCTCCGGCAGCCGCCACACAGCTGGAAGCATCTTCAGCCAGGCGCTCGGAATCCAAGCGTCCTGCAGTTCAGCCTGCTCCCTCCTGGAGGCATGGACCCGAAACCGGCCAAAGGGTGCACTGATGCGTCAAGACCCACTGAGGACCACTTTCTAGCAGGTCGCTCTTGCTGGAGTCTGGCCACCCTGACCTTGCAAAGCGCCCCTCACACACAGCCACAGAGAACTACCCTGCCCAGCCAGGCCCCAACACGTGGAACTCCACCCGGAACCCCTGGAAGCAAATTCCCTGAAGGAAAGAGTGGGTAGGATGTTTTCAAGAACCGCGCTCATTGTGGCTTTGGTCTCCCGCCAGTAGTGGTTCGGCTGGGCTGGGAGCAGAACCTCTGCTCAGGCCACCGGGCATCCTGCCCGCTCTGTCAATGCCTACTGTGTGCAAGGATACAGGAACCCGGGCTCACAGAGGGATGAATCATTCTGCGGCAAGCAGAAAATAACAGGGGTGTCCAAGGAAAGCAGGGAGACTCTTTATTTTTGAAAACATCATTCTTTCTGGTCAGTCCCAGTTGTTTAGTGGGCCACATACATTACTGTTTCCCACAAACTCAAGCAGGCCTCCCTCTGGCTGGAAGAACAGCCCAAATGCCCTCTCGGCTAGCTCGCAGCAGGCGAGCAAAGCAGGATGGGCTCTAACTGCAAGCCTGTAGGATATCCCTGCCCTGCTCCTGCCTCTGTGGCCTGGGGAATCTGCCCACCGATAGTGTGTGTGTGCGACTGTCTCAGGTGGGAGGGACACACCTCTGTCTCTCAGGCATGGGGCAATGCACTCTGTAAAACAGCAATATCATGTTAGTTTCAAAGAGAAACCCGGAGAAGTTAGGGGAATCTACAGGATGCTGGAGAAACTGCTGCGTGTCAGGCCTGGAGATTACCAAGCCCGAATTCCTCTCTTCCCAGAAGAGGCAACTGAGGCTCAGAGAACTGAAATCACTTGCTGAAGTCACCAGCAGGGTGGGGCCTCCTCGCTGGCTGCAGAAGGGACCCCTGTCCTCCTCGGTACCACCCAGCCCTAGGAATCAAGACAAGTATGCTCGATGCATCCAGCCAACGTGAATTATTTTGCAAGAAACAGTCTGTTTGTTCTTGAGGGGAGCAAGGAGTGGGGACTTCTTTGCAGGACTGTCGGAACAACTCCCCGCCCAGGCCTGAGAAGAGACCCGCCCCGGCTGGCCGGCACCTCCACTGACTCTCAGGCGAAGGATGTGCGTTGCAAAAATGGGGCAAAGTTTCCTATTCTGAAGATAACATTGTAAGACACAGGAAGTCTGCGCTCGGAGCCTGTGTTTCCAGAACAGGCCTCTGCACACCCATTCGCGGCCACGGCCGCTGTACAGGTTTCTAGAGCTTCCCGGGCTGCAGGGGGCTGGGAGGAAAGAGCGCTGGCAACAGCCTCGGCCGCAGCCCAGGTTCCGCTCTGGTGAAGGGGGGCCCTCTCTCGGCCACCAGATGCACTGGGCCTCCTGCAGCAATGCAGGGGGCTTCTGCAGCTCCAAAGCAAAAAGGGTTAAAAGAGCCTGGGTTTCTCCTACTTTGAGCCCAGGCATCCAGATTCCCAGGCCCCACCCCTGGAGATTCTGATTCATGGGTCCTGGGTGGAGCCCAAGAATCTATGTTTTTAACAAGATTTAGGAGGCCCCTTTTCTGGCTCTGACAGGTCAGGATCACATGAGTGCAGGGCTCAGCAGCCTGGCACAGGGCAGGAGAGCTGGCGGCCTCTGGAGGAAAGACAGGGCCAGGAAGGCGATCAAACCAAATCGACTTCCTAGCATCAGGCGGATGTGGACGTCCCAGCGCCGGGCCAGGGAGACAGCCGGGAAGGCGACACTCTGGAGCCACCGCGGATGGCCCTGACTCAGTGTGTCCGGGTATGTGCGAGGACATGCCCTGGGGACACCATAGACCTCCCTGAGGGATTTGCCATCGAGGACCTCAGTTCAGATCGAAGCCCTGCTGCTTCCTGGCTGTGTGTCTGGGGTGAATGGCTCTAGCCTCTAACCCTAAGGTTCCCTGGTTGTGAAGTGGGACCTAGGATACTCATGATAACGAATCGCTGCAGGGGACCAGCGTCCTAATGGCTGACCTGTCACCATATGCCAGATCTGCCTAGTTCCCTGGACAACCCTAGGAGGGAGATGTTACTATCTGCCCCATTTTATTGACGAGGCAAATCTAGAGAGGTGGAAGCAAGGGATTCCTGAGCCACCCAAGGCCACGACTGGGAAGGGGTGGCACTGAGTCCTCTGCCCCTGCAGTAAGGGTCCCCACTCCGTGACCCTCAGCCACCATCCACTGCATGCTCAGTACTGTTGGGTTGGGGCATGGGAGGCCAGGATGCATCTTTTCTGCAAGGACAGGACCCCAAATGAGCATTATAAGCCAGGGGCAGTGAGGCAGGGGAATGAGGGCCATCAAGACCGGTGACAGGGACCCACGTCAGCATGATGGGATGGTGGAAACAGCGTTCTCCATGTGGGAAGCGGCACAGAAGGGTAAGACAAATCCAAAGGGTTTCCCTGACCCTGACCCAGAACCAGCGAAAAGAGACCCAGAGGCCAGCTGGGGGCTGGATCACGCGTTAATTCCCAACCTCCGACCAGGAAGGAGGACCGTTTTGTGTTGCGGGCACGGCGAGCGGCGACGCAGCCGAGCAGGAGGGACAGGACGTGACCAGTTTCCCACGCTTCGAGGTGCACACCCCAGCAGGCCGGCAGCTTGTCAAGGGCGGGAACCCCACCCCACGCTTCCTCCAGGTCCCCCAGGGTGCCGCTGACTGCATGTGACTAATGCCAGGAGCCAGGGACTCTGTGAATGCCAAGCCGAGGACTGGACACAGTGTCCAACACGCCAGACGGCCTGCGGCATCTGGGCTTCATTTGCCAGACCCATTTAGAGGTCGGTGAATCCAAGGAGGAAACGAAGGCGCTGAACATGCGTCTAGGGCCAGAGCTGTATTCCCAGATCAAGTGTATTGTGGTATTCGTAACTTTTGTCTCTGTCCCTGTCTACTGGATCTGTCATCTTCTGAGGGTCCTATTACAAAGACCCACTTTTCTAGCCAGGAGGTAGCTAGTGTCTGTTCTCCCAGCACTCTGGGAGGCTGAGGCAGGAGGATCTCCAACTCAAGCCATGCCTGGGTGACTCAGTGAGACTGTCTCAGATTGAAAAAGGGCTAGGGATGTAGCTCAGTGTGGAGCCCTGAGTTCAACCCTCAGTACTAAAAAAATAAATGAAAACAAGGATACATCAAATTCCCCTGCTTCTCTGTTGTGGGGCTGGGGATCAAACCCCTTTGCACATGCCAGGCCAGTGCTCTTCTATTTCTAGCCATTTTGCTTTAGAGTGTTAGAGCTGTCAGGTGTGCAAGGATTCTGGATTATGGTAGCTTCCTGAGCACTTTAGCTTTAGTCTATGAATGGTGTTGGCAAAAGCTAAATCTGGCCAACCACTTGTTTTTGTAAATAAAGTTTTATTAGAACCCAGCTGTGGCCCTTTTTCAACATACTGTTCATACAGCTGGTTTTAGGGCTACAGTGACAGAGTTGGCACTTGCAACAGAGACCAGTAGACCCTCAAAACACTGTTTTGTTCCTTTATAATGAAACTTTGTGTCTGATCTACATAAAATAGGCCTGTTTAGCCAGGTGTGGCACTGCACAGCTGTAATCTCAGCACTTGGGAGGCTGAGGCAGGAGGATCGCCCACCTCATACACACAGCCTGGAGGTAATTTCATAAAACATTGTCATCTGTGACATCACAACAGTGCTCAAGGAGTTCCAACAGCATTCTGGATTTCATAGCTTGGGATCAGGGCTGCTCAAGCTGTACCTCTTTTACCCATTTCCTTCGGGCTCAGCTTTTCTGGACCATTTGCATAGTGCGCCCCTTCTGGATGAGTCTGGAAACACAGCCCGAAAGCTCAGAAAGCCTGGATCCTCTAATATTATTTTAATGCATTCATATTTAATCATTGCTAGTGTTTGGATTTGCCGTGTGGTTGTGTAGCTTGTAGTTTTTATGCTCTGGAGTTTTAGAATAGTTGACATTCAGGAGGAACCCAGGCTAGGGAGGAAGGCGACCCTTCTGCTTTATCAGTGTGTTCTGAATTCTCGATAAAGAGAACATAACATTATGTGTGCAATCACATATTAGTTCATCTTTAATAATAAAAAAGAGTTTGAAAGCATCAAGACACATGGACATACTATGATCCTTATGAAGAGTCCTTTGAAAAGCCAGGCACAGTGGTACACGCCTGTAATGTCAGCACTTGGGAGGCTGAGGCAGGAGGATCACTGTGGGCTAGAGGCCAGCCTGGGCTACGTAGTGAGTTCAAAGCCAGCCTGGATTACATAGTGAGACCCTGTCTCAAAAACAAAACAGAACAATAAAATCTTCAGTTTACAAAGGTCATGCCACCCATCTCCACCACTGCCTCCGCCCACCAGGGGAGACACAGACAGCAGCAACTTCATGTAACTGGTGTCTTTGTGGGCCTTATGTCAAGGTGAAGTTCCCAGGTCCCTCTTCACAGACTAAGAAGCGGTGTTCCCGAGGGCACCGTTCCTCCTTGGCCCTGGTCAGCCACCACCACCTCTGGAGAGCCAACACCTGGTGCCCCTCGATCACATCCGGCCCTGGGCTCTGTCACTGCCGCAGCTCAGGGGGCTTCCGGCGGAACAAGGCCCCGATCACGGCCACCTCTGGCTTCCTTCCAGACCACCCCCCTCAGCCGGGCAGGCCCTGCAGGAGGCTGCGGGTCAAGGCCACGATGCAGGTGGTGAAACTGAGGCTGGGGAGTCCCCCTGTCCCCAGGCAGACACTAGCTGCAATAGGAGCCCCCTCCCCAGATTAGGACTCCCGGGCAGGGCTTCCCCACGAAAACACAACCGTGCCCGGGACAGATGTCAGGCAAAACTTCCCTCCCTCCCTCCCTCTCTCCCAGTAGCGGGGTACCGGGGAGGAGGAGAAACAGCCCCGGAGCCCCAAATGCCCAAGGCAGGCACCCCCCAGCCTCACCCTCACCTGGTCCACAGACACAGCTACCCCTCCAGCCGCTTTGCTCCTAAGTCACTGTGTGGATGGCAGGCCAGCTGCTGCCCCACTCTGCCCGCCCATGCCCAAGCCCAAGACCCGGACAAGAAACTCTGGCGCCCCTGCCAGCATCCGTGGTCCAGGCTCACCGGCCATGGAGCCGATGGCGTCCCCACTGCGAGGTCCCTCCGAGTGGCAGGGCCTCCCCTCCTCGGGCCGTGGGAGGCCTGGAGGGTGGGTGCAGGCAGAGACCGGAAAACAAATCTTTCCAGGGCCCAGGAGTAAACAGCGCTGTTGGCATGGCAGGGCCGGCGCTGGAGCCGCCGGACCAGAATCCCGAAACGTTAAAAATAGGAAAAGAAACGGTACAGTTCACATATTTTGCAAAGCTAAGTTAGATCAACATCTGCAAAAAATATCCCCGTTAAACGAAATAGCAGGATTTCATTAAGTAAATTGCAAGTTGGCAGAAATTCTGAAAGAAAGGGGGAAGCCACGAGCAGGCCTGTAATTTAAACCTCATTTTAACAGTGACAGTGTGACTGCAAAAGCGGTCCCTTTCCAAAGGAGAGGAAAAAAATCAAATAACAAAAAAATTTTTTTAAAGGGGGCGTCCTGCATGCCCGGCACACCCCCTCCAGCTCTGCTGACCCACGGAGCTTTTGGTCATTGCAGTCACCCTGTTTTCCCAAGGACAAGGTATGGAAGGGGGCACAGCTCACCACTGTCACCTCTAATTAGGTTGTTGGTTTTTTTCCTACCAAATGGCTTGAAGCACAGAACTCTGGGAACCCTTTCCTTCCTGCAGGAGGCCTTGGGGTTCAGGCCCACAGTGGATTCTCCTGGCTGGGTGCCCTACGTGCAGAAGTGGCGGCCGGGTACAGCCCTGGGGGGGCGAGGGGATGGCTCCCCACTGCCAGGATGACCCTGCCGCGTATCTCCCACAGGCCCTGCCTATCCAGGACCTCATCTCACCTCTAAAATGGGGTGACTGCCGGGTGCGGTGGTGCACGCCTGTCATCCCAACACGTGGGAGGCTGAGGCAGGAGGACCACCTTGAGCTTGAGGCCAGCCTGGCCTCTGTAGTGAGACCCTGTCCCCAAAAACCAAAAACCTAAATACATAAAATAAATAAAATGGGGGTGACAGGCCCAGGGACACCGCTCAATGGCACAGGGCCTGCCTGGTAAGCATGAGGTTATGAGTTCAATCCCAGGTACAAAAAAAAAAAAAAGAGGTGACAGCAGCAGCAGCCACCCACACACTGGGGGCGCTGTGCAGCAGAGGGTGAGCAGGAAGCACCTTGTAAGACAGAGCAAGGCAGAGCCAGGGATGGTGGGGCCGTGCAGCCCATCCAGAGCCCAGGCAGGCCAGGTGTCAGGGCACGGCCTGGCCTCTGCCTCCCTGGAGACCTGGCACTGGGCTGGGTGCGTCCCTGGGTGCCACTGGGATCGGGTCACACTGGTGCTTGGAGAAGGGACCAATGCCAGGGCTGCGGGGGCAGAGCGCTGTTCCGCCCTGGTGACACCTGGCCATGCGTGGTTCTCTTCCCGGTCTGGCTGCAGGGCGTGCCGGACCCCTTCTCCCTCATAAAGACGCCCTTTCCCTCTGCTGGTACAAATGGGGAAACTGAGGGCTGGCCACGGGAAGTAATGTAAGACCCTGTCTCAAAAAACTAAGAAAAAACCCCACAAAAACACCCACAAGAAACAAAAACAAAAAGAGCTTCCATTCAACATAAGGACTGTAATGTAAGCCTGTACTAAAATGCTTTGCATAGCAGGTTCTTACAGACCAGTGGCAGGAAAGGGAAGCTGGCCATCCACGGCCGACTCCAGCTCCAGCTGTCAAAGTTACCGCGTGACCTGGGAAGTTACTGGTGTCTTTGGGGCTGTTTCCTCTTCCCAGCAGAGGGACAGTGTGGCCTGGCTGGTGGCCAAAGCCCCTCCAGCTTGGCCACCCTGCCAGGGGTACCTGGCACCCTGAAGGTGCTAGGATTCAGTGACAACCAGAGCTGACTTCCGGTGAGTCCAGGGCTCCTGCTGCGGGCTCCGCCCCACAGGGGTTGTGCAGGGGGCATCGGGAGACTGGGGTATGCAGGGCTCGGTATCCCTTGCTGGGACAGGAAGCAGGAGGGGTTGTGCCCTTGTCGTCCAACGCATGCTTTGTGGGCGTCTCGGGCACCCCTGGACTGTCACCCCAGCACCCAGGCAGGCGGCAGCTTCCCTGGGACTCACTGTCATTCTGATTCTGAGGTCAGACACAAAATGCACCCCAGATCTCAGCCCTCTGCGCAGAGCTAAGAAGGCCACCATGCTCCTCCTGGCTTCCCTCGGGGCAGGATGAGCTGTCGCTGGGACAGTGCCACTCCAGCCCGGTGTTCACATTCACGGGGTGTGGACTCCGCACTCCCTGCTCAAGCCTTGCCTGGGCCTCTGGACATCTGCCAACCTGAGCACAGGGAGGCGCAGGGAATGGAGGTCCAGGTGGGCTCAGAGGACCCAGCACCCGGCTCTCGGGTGGAACGGGGGTCTGCAGAGTTCCCAGGGTCTCGGCTCCAGCTGCTTCACCCCTTCCCTCCCAGGACCGCTCCTGGGAACACCCGGGTGAAGAAAGCCTCCCCCGGCACCGAACACGCCACACCCCGGCCAAGCCTGAGTTCCTCGAGAGCCCGGGAGGCTGCAGGGTGAGTGCCACTGTCACCTGCTCAGTGCCCCTCGGATGGGCACAGGCCGGGCTCCCAGGAGGCGCCCATAAATGGAGCAAAACCCAGTTTGGATGAGTCACTCTGCGAGTATTCCACAGCCACAGGGAATGTCCCCATCTTGAGTGTACAAAGAAACACCCATCCTGGTCTCAAGGCCCCGAGGACCAGTAGGGAATTCAGGAAGACACCCCCAGGGAAGGAGGCATTGCACCCAGGGGTCTTCCCAGGCGTCCCCATCTGACACCTGTGTCTCAGTGATAGGCGGAGGACAAAGCTTGGCCGTCAGTGGAAGCAGATTTCAAGCCCCTCCAGTGTCAGGTTGCACAGAAGTCCCCGTGCCCCCACAGCTGCTCACGGGGTGCCCCAGTGCAGCACGTAATGAGTACAGAGCCCTCGCAGAGACTACGCATGCAGGACTGGGTACGCCCCTGGGAGTAGACAGGAGCCGCAAAGGCCAAGACGGCCGGCGCCGCTCACCCTAACCAACGAGAGCTTCTTGCTTTCCGCAGAGCCAAACCCGGCAGCAGGAGGCCCTCAGGGGCCCCGCTGTCCCAGCAGCTACACAACTAACCGTGCATAGACTAAAACTCAGCTCATAGCAGAGGGTGGTAGTGCAGGCCTCTAATGCCTGCACTCAAGAGGCTGAGGCAGCAGGACTGCCGAGAGTTCAAGGCCAGCCTGGGCTACATGTGGAGCCCCTGTTTCAAAAAAAAACAAACAAAAACTTCCCTTCGCAGAAGGGGTTCTCCATTGATCTGGCCTCCTCGGGCACTTCCTGAGGTCCCTGGGCCCCAGAGGACTCAACCAGGCACCTCACTAACCCTGAGCACCTGCGTGGCCCCTGCAGATGCATGCAGATCACTGTGTCTCTGTCCCCACGTCTGCTGCACCGCCAGGCCCTGGAGTTTCTACTCCAGTCATTTTAACCAGGAAGGCACAAGCAATGCAGCCAGGGAGCCCAGGAAACTTGGATGGCCAGCAGGCATGTGAATGGTGATGAAGTTAGAAACCCAGTGTCAGAGGGGGCAGTCACTGGTCCGGGAGCCCACAGCTCTCACGGCTCCACCAGGCCTGGCCCCACGGTTGGGCAAGAATCGAAAAGGAGCAGGACGGCCCCTCCCAAGGCACGGTCGGTGGAGGAGAGACAGGTGGCAGTTCAAACGCCAGCATCCGCAAGATGAAAGGATGCGATTCAATTAAATGTTGAAATCGTGTTTTCTCATCCTAAATCACTGAACCGCTGATGCATTCCTTGAATTTCTCAGGGCACTGTTCATTTTTATTTATTGTTGTAACCCAATGCCCTGAGCCCTGTGAATGGTGCTATTCGAAGGAAACTTGTTTTGCAAAGGGGGAAAGTTGTCCCAGGTCTCTTAAAAGGTTCATTCTGTGCGTTGCAGCTCGGCACTATTAATAATCCCGGATGATAGAGGCAGGGCTTACCTGCCATTGAGCGTTATGCGTTTTCTACCATTCGGTAAACAGCTCCTCCCACAAACTCCTCTGATGTTCAATTCCTCTCTGTCCACCCCCACTCTTCTCAATAGGCCTACTTCTTATAAAACAAAACAAAACAAAAGAAAGAAAGAAAGGAAAAGAAATCACCAAGCACACATTTTTTCAATTAAGTCCTGCTTGGTGCCAAAATATATGGATCCCACTAATAGCCGTAAGTAATCTTAAGGTCTTTTCCCCAAATATTTTGATTATTTTACAAATCCCCCAAGGTATGTGCTCTTAGGGTGATTTATGGAGCCTAGGGAGGTTCATGATTGGGGGGAAGGGCTGGGCTGCCCCAGGGAAGTTAGGGTGTGGGTTAGCCTTGTACACCTAACCAGTGTCTCTTGCTGCAGAGAGTGTGTGTGTGTGTGTGTGTGTGTGTGTGTGTGTGGAGGGCACAGCTCTCAAGTAAGACTTTAGGCTCAAGCACATGTGACAGCCACAGAAAACCCCTGATGTCCCATAAACGCTCATTTATACTCGTGCATTCTAAGGTGGTAGAATTTGCATAACCTCTAGCGTATTTATGCTTTTCATTTACCAACTTTTTCCTTTTTTTTTAATTCTGCAATGCTAGGGATTGGAACTTTGCACTGAGCTCCAAACCCAGCTTTCTTTTTATTTTTATCTTTATTTTGAGATAGGCCCTGTTAAATTGTCCAGCCGGGACTCACACTTGCAATCTCTTGCCTCGGCCTCCCAGAGTGCTGGGATTACAGCTGTGGCACCAGGCCCAGCTTTGTTTTGTACAAATGACAAAAGGGGGCACTGTGGGCTCCATTCCTTGGATTATAACCTCCCTGGGAATATACTTCAGCCAAGCAGCACACAGACAGGCAGTGCCAGTGGCCGGGGGCACCTCCCAGCTCCCTGACCTGAAGCGCCCAGCCAGTGGCGCACCAAGAGGCCTGCAGAACCCACTGGGGAAGGCGGGCCAGCTGTCACAGGCGAGACAGCCAGGTGTGACCGGAAGGTTGGCCACTGGCCATCCCTGCCCCCCACCCCCAGGCCTGGCCCTGTGGTCCTACAAGCCAGGCAACCTCTGGCAGCTGCATTCTCCCTACTTGCCAAATGCAGAGATAAGATTCTCTGCCCCTGGTCTGGAGCCTCTCCAGGAAGATCAACTGGATCAGTTAAATTAATTGGATTATACTTTGTAAAAGGAAAATCAGGCCAAAAGGAATTTTATGTGTTATGCTGTTATTCCAATCATTGATATACTAAATGGCCAAGGGTTCAATATCCTGGAAAGTAGCTTCAACAAACCTCAAAAGGACATTAACCCCCCCACCACCAGCGTCCCCCCCATTCCTGGGTCATGTCCCCAACTCTGGAGAATTCAGTCCCCCCACCCCCCAGAACTCTGACTCCACGCTCAGGGACTCAGAGTTCCTGGTGGGTCCTTATAAAAATGGCTTCTCCTGTGGACAAGCACTGGGCATGTCCTTCAACAGCTGCTGTCAAATTAAACCCTGCCCTTGACAGGCCACAAAAATTAACACTCACCAAAAGCACAAAATCAGCCAAACTGTCCAGGCCTTAGTGCAATAAAGCTCAAAACACAAAACCCATGCCAGGTGTGGTGGCGCACGCCTGTCATCCCGTGACTCTCGAGGCTGATGCAGGAGGATCGCCATAAGTTTAGGGTACCCTGGGCTACAGTGAGACCGTGTCTCAAAATAAAAACAAACAACAACAGCAAAAAAGATACAATACAGATGGCCACAGTCTCCGCTTCCCAGGGCAAGGGGTGTCCCGGAGCAGTACCTCCCCTGAAGTAGAAGCACTTTTAATAAGCAATCGTGCGCCGCCCCCGCCCCAGAGCACACCCCAGAGGAACTCGAGCCTCTGTATCAGCCGCGGAACAATAGGCTGAAGTCAGGGTCCTTGAGAACACGGAACAAAGCCCTGCCGGCCAGGGAGGGCGACCTGAGCTTCCAGCGGGCGCTCCTGTCCTGCCGCACACGTCGTGCACGTCCGGGGCTAAGACCCCCAGTCTCACACACAGGAGTCACCAAGGCCGCACGTCCGCCCTGTCCGTGTGTCCTGGCTCGTGCAGCGCTGCGCTGACACAGTTCTCACGCGCAAGAGGCCTTGCTCGCACCTGCCCCGCCCCCACCCTGCGCACCCCACCTGATTCACGGGGAGCCCGGCCTCTTACCAGGGCCCCGCCAGTCCGGCACCAGCACCGGCCTGCTGGCTGCACCTTCGGCCGGACCTGGCCTTTGTCTCTGGCTCCAAGCTGGCTGAAAGGAAATGGGGCGCGAGGGAGGGCTGGGGGGCCACCCCGCAGGGTTGTGGGAGGACTTCAAGCCCCCCTCCCCACTGGACGGCGCAGGACCCACGTGGGGAGGGGGGGCAGGAGGGAAAAACTCAAGGAAGCACCCGCCACCCACCTTTCCATCCTCCCACCCACCAGCCCTGCCGTGAGCAAGTGCAGGCCCAGGAGGGCTGGGCCCTGTGCCCAGCAGGCCGCTTTCGGGGCTCAGGGTCCCCATCCATGCAAATCAGCATCAGATTCTGAAGATGCAAGTAAGGCCGCGGCAGGGGAGGGCCCTGCCCACGTAACTGACCCCTGAAGGCCGGAAGGGGTCAGGGGTGAGGGGCTTCGGGAAGTGGAGGTGGGGGGAGGGACCCACTGAGAGCCCAGGAAGGGCAGGAGGCACCCCAAAGAGGGGCCAGGGTTACAGAGAAGGGGTGCAGGACCTGGAGGGCCAGACTGGATGAAGCTCCGGAGTTTAAAAGCAAAATAAAAGCCGAAAAAACAATCCACAGCTTTACTCAACACAGGAGAAGGGGGAGGTCCCCTGATTTTCATTCTGGGGGCGGGGCCGGGCTTACCAGTTACTCTGGAAGCCACTGGGGTGGGAGAAGGCAGTGACAGGGACCAAGGCTGGGCAGCTGCTGCCCCAGCCCAGAGGTCACCTGGGGGGCTGGGGTGTTGCCAGTCACTCACCACCCTGTCCTGACCACAGACAACCAGATTTGTGACCCCAGAACCCAAAGGGGGTCCCTAAGGGCAACAGTCCCTTGAGAAAACTGAGGCCCATCCATGGACAGGCTGAGATTCGGGGCACCCTGCTCCTCCTTCTGTCAATGCCCCGTGAGGGTCGACAACTGGGTTTTAGGCTTGGGGGCGCAGAGCGCCGGAAGCAAGGCGCAAGCCTAGCTTTGGGGGCCTGGCCAGCAGCATGGGGGTGGTAACAAACTGCTTTCTGCTGTTTGAAAAACACTGCTCGCATGGCCCATCCGCACGGAGCTGCCGGACGCGGGGGACAGCGGTGGGTGTAGTGGACACCAGCTGTCCTGCTGCTGGTCGCAGTCCCCTCATGGGACAGAGGCCTGGTGAGAGTGTTCCCCAAGGGCCTGGCCCAAGGCAGGCCACACTCCAAACTTGAGAGGGAACTATTTACCAAATGCCTCCCTTCCTCTGGCAGGAAGTCGCTCCCAGAGCCGGGGTTTTTATTTATTTATTTATTTTTAAATTTTTTTCCAACTTTCTGGGCTGGTGGTTTGGAAGTTGTAAGGGCTTGTGAGCTACAGGATCCGGGCCTTGTCTTCCAGGCTGCTGAGAGAAAGCGGATACAGCCCTTCCGGAGGGCATGTGCAGAGCCTGTGACCTCCACTGTTAGGAATCCATCCAAGGAAATAACGGGGATGCGCACATGCCTGGAATCCCGGCCCTTGGGGAGGCTGAGGCAGGAGGATCGTTGCAAACTCGAGACCAGCCTGGGCTAGAAAATGAGCCCAAGGCCAGCCTGAACTGACAAAAAGAAAAAAAAAAATCACTGCCACACCCTTCAAATCAGCCATGGGGCCTGAATAAGTAGACACACCTTACTTTCTTTAGCTCTCTAATTCCATTTGTATTCCATGTATATAAAGAACATCTTTACTAATCCAGCTAGGCGAGGTGGCACACACCTGTAATCCCGTCACTGAAGGAGGCTGAGGCCGAAGGGTCGCAAATTCAAGTTCCACCAGGGCCACTGACAGAGACTGTCTCAAAAACACTAAATTGAAAGGGTCTGGGGATGTAGCCTAGTGGTAGACCACCCCTGGGTTTGATCTCCGGCATAGACAAAAAGAAAAAAAGCGCAACTAATAATGATAATATTCCAAGTTATTAATAATAATACAACTATTTGCTTGCAGGGTGATAAAGTCATGGGTGATCTGTTTTTTAAACATGTTTTTAATCATGTATTACTTCCATGCTTCTGGGGTGGGCCTGGCCCAGCTCCTTCAGAACTGGCTGTACCAGGAGGCGCAGTGGTGACAGCCACTAGGAAGCTGAGACACATCCAAAGCTCCTTTTGTACCCATAAACCCTGCCTCCCAGCACACACCCACTTTGCAGGTGCAGAGACTGACTCGCCAGAAACTGACTGTTACCCTAAAAGACCAGCACAAGCCAGCCTTCTAGGGAAAAACGCCACCACTGCAGTAATGGACCCTTCTAAAAACAAACTCTCGGCTACCTCTCTCCCTGTGTGGTGATACAGTTCTGGGGGTCTGGCTGCTGGGCACAACTGTCTGTCCCTCCATCCACCCACCATCCATCCATCCACCTACGAATCCACCCATCTGTTCACTTACCAGCCCTGGGCAGCTAATATGCCCACTGAGAGTGCCAGGACTCACTGAAGGCCATGGCTAGAACTGAGGCCACAGGCCAGATGCCACACGAGGTCTCAGAAAAGGTTTCAGGGTGAAGATCCGGCCAGAGCCCAGGGAAGGCCCCGCCGAGAGTCACAGCCAGGACGGGGCTCTGTAAGTAAGGCAGGGCGGGGAAGGGATGCTGACGGCAGGTCGGTCACAGAGGCCAGTGTCACGGAAACCAGTGGTGACCCCAAGAGACAGAAGCCACTGCAGCAAAGGAACAAGCCACCCAGTCACCATGCCCTGGAAGGAAGTCCTGCTGTTGGGGACAGTGGTGACTGTCCAGGGGGCCACCTGGACCTTGTGGGATCTTAAGACCACACTCACAGGAGTTGTAGAGGACTCCGTGAGGGGCCTCACTGCCCAAGGAGCTGCCAGACGCCATGGGTCGGGGGGAGCCAAGGGGTGCTGGGAACACCTGGCCCCCCTCATCAGTGAGAAGAAGAACCTCACTCTGAGATCCCTGTGAGGCCTGTCAGCGGGCAAAGTCTTCAGCCCCCCAAGTTGCTCCAAGGGGAAAATCAGAGGGCATGGCAGTGGTAGGGCCTTGGCCCCTGCTATTCGGGGGACTGAGGGGATTATTCAGGGCAGGGGGCCCTGACATCATCATGCAGCTCTAGGGGTGAGGGGACCCACTGTGTGGGCTGCTCAGGCTCCTGAGAACCCAGGCTTACAGCTTGCGACGCATGGGCTGGGGAGGGGGAGCTCCCCTGGAAAGCTGTGGGGAACCCTAAGGCTGCCCTGTGGAGCCAGCGGAGGAGTCTCCCAAGTAACTCGGCAAGGACGTGGCTGCCCCTGGACCCAGACAGTGGTGACGGAGACACACCACCACACAGTCACTACATCAACTGACAGGCGCTGTGTGCAGTTAACCTTGACCTTTCTTAATGCTCCCAAAATGCGCACTCCTGGCCCCGCATGTAGGTTCTGATTGGGCAGACCTGGGCCTGGGAATCTGCATTCAACACGAGCTTCCAGGGATGCTGGTGCCAGCCAGGCTGGAAACCCTCAACCCCAGGACCCTGTTCCCATAGCATGTCTATTTTCTTTTTTCTCTCTGGACCTGAACCCAGGAAGCACTGAGCTACATCCCCAACCCCCTGCTTTTCGAATTTTAACTTTGAGACAGGGTCCCCATAAGTTGCCCGGGATAGCCTCCAACTTGCGATCCTTCTGCCTCGGCCTCCCGAGTAGCTGGGATGTCAGGTGTGCACCCCTGCTCCCCACTGAATCTGACCATTATGGGTTCTCTCATCCAGCCTCCTTCCTTATGGTGCAGAAGGGGAAACTGAGGCCCAGAGCAGGCAAAGGACCCAAAGCCCTGGTGGGATCCTAGAGAGAGACAGCAGCCTCTCCTAAGAGCAGGGTGTGCCCCAGGCTGGGGGGTAAGCTGGGATGTGTGGCTGATCTGCTGCCCAGCGAGGGGGTGATGGAGTGGGGAGCAGGGGGACCGCTCTCTGCCTGCCTGCCCACACCGCTGGCCCACAGAGCAAAGACAACCATTCTCTTCCCATCTGGGCCCTAAGGAACCAGAAGGCAGAGGAGATGGAGATGTTTATTATTATTATTGTTATTTTCCAAATACGAATTATTTCCAGCCGGAAGGGAGCAGGATGAGGGCCATTGGAGGCCTCTGGCCGCCGGCACCCCGCCAGCCTCGTAAACGTCTGGCAGCTGGAGAGATTCAGCGCGCTGCTGCCCTTTCCCCACCTGCCCACGATGTACCCCATGCATCCCCAGCTCTGCCCAGCCCCCTCCAGAGCTCAGGGTGGCCGAGGCCTGCGGGTGGAACTTCAGGGTGGCCTCGGTTTCCCCCAGTGACGCGTGGGCAGAAGACAATGGAGCAAAGGGTTCCTTCATAAGTAGCTGAGTCAAGCATGGTCTGGGTCAACTGTCGCCCACCATAAGGCCCCATCCTGTGGGTCAGAGGGGAGGCAATGAGACCAGAGTCTCACTGCTGATACTCAGCGTGGCACCTGGCACCAGCCACACACTTCCTTCCTGCCCAGTAGCTACACAGATGGGCCATTTCTCTCAGCCTCACTTTGTATGAGGACCCGAGGCTCAGAGAGGTGAAGGAACTAGCCCATGGTCGCACAGCTAGTGAATGGCAAGGCTTACTCAAAAGCCGGATTCAGTCTGATGTGGTGGTGCCTACCTGCGATCCCAGCCCTCTGGGAGGCTGGGGCAAAAAGGTGGCAAGTTCCAGCCCCGCCTGGGCAATTTAGTGAGACCCTACCTCAACATCAAAGAAAGAGGCTGGCTGTAGCTCAGTGGGAGAGCCCCTGGTCCAATCCCCAATACTGCAAAAAGGACAAAAATGAAGATAAAGAGAGCAGGCCTGGCAGGAAGGATGCCCACACCACCAGGTGGGCAGCAAGCATTGGGAATCAGAAGGCCCCTTTCCCCGCCCCCTCACCACCTGGAGATAGCTGTCTGGCCAGACACCAAGAAGTCCAGCCACCATAGCCCCAGAGAGAATGAAGCCAAGAGCAACGAACGTGAGGTGTTAATACTGCAGGAAAATCCTGACGCAGTGCTGAGAAGCAAGGGATGGATGCAAAACCACACGCATCTGTCGGGACCTGCACAGTGCGGTTGACTCAGGGTGCTGGGAGAACAAGGAGCTCCGCCCCTCTCTGGGCAGCGGCTGTGAGCTGAGAATCAGACATTGCATGTCATCCTGTTCTCCGTCCTGTGTGCCCCTTTCTCCTCCCCCGCTGCTTAGCAAGCGGGAGCCAGTGAATGATACATCTTGTGAAAAGATTGGCTATGTTATTTAGTATTAGCTCCCCATATGCAAAGATAAGGACAACCATTTGGAAGAAAACAAGAGACAATATGACAGATAGTGAAGCTCTCTGGTTGTCTAGCTTTGAAATTTACGCTTTCTTATGTCCCGTTCTGTTCTGTTTTGTTGTGTTTAATTTTACCCCCTTGTAAAATAAAATTTAAAAAAACTATATGCATCGATTTTTAAAAATATTTTTAAACATTTAAATATATTTTTTAGCATTTTATTTTTGTGATATCAGGGCTCAAACCCAGGACTGTATGGACACTAAGCAAATACTCCACCACTGAACCTGGCTCCAAAGCTGCTGCTTCTTTTTTTTTTTTTTTTTTTTGAGACAGTGTATTGCTATGTAGTTCAGGCTGGCCCTCAACTCACTACAAGCTCGAACTCAAGGTGGTTCAGCCTTTCAAGTGCTGGGATACCAGGCATGTGCCACCATTTTTAAGCAAAGCAAACCAAACTATCTATTACCAGCAGTTATCTGTGCAGCGCTGGCTTCTAGGAGGGCGGTCCCTGCATCTCCTAACATTTTCCTCTGCTTTCCAAACTTTCCAAAATGAGCCACATGCTGTTGTGAAAAACAAAAGCCCATAGGTTTGAAGCAAACCCCAGTGATGCTGCTGCCAGCTCCTCCTGCTTCTGCAGCCTTTGCAAAGAGCTGAGACCTGCAGCTTGGGCAGGGTGCCGATAGAGACCTGGAAAACGTAGGAGCCCCGTGAACACGGACACGTCTGCCAGGCATCCATGGCCCCTGCAGGGTATGGAAGGTGACAGGACGGAGCGATCCACACCTGGGATTCACCTAAAACCAGGTGATGGCCTTAGCTACCTGCAACACAGGCTCCAAATGCTCCCACAGACCAAAGATGTCACATAAATATCACTGGCAGAAGACGCCTAGCCAGTCGCAAAGCCTGCGCCTCATTGCCTCTACCTGCCAGCCTGCTGTCTGCACCTGCGATCCGGCCCCAGCGTGGCCACCCCACTTCTTGGAGGTGACTTAACAGCAGACCCTCTCCCTGCACAGAGCAGGGTGCCTCAGAGACATCTCGATGCCCAGGGCCCAACACAGAAAAGAAATTCTAATATGCAAGGTGCAGCCAGGCATGGTGATACATCCCTATGATCCCAGCACTCAGGAGCTGAGGCAGGAAAATCACCACAAGTTCAAGGCCAGCCCGAACTACACAGTGAGATCCTATCTCAGAACAAACAAAATATATGTGAGATGAGGATGACAGAAAGGAAAATGTCAGTCCTCTCACCCGGTCCTAAGTGTCCTGGGATCATCCATCCCCCTAAGAAGTGGGGCTCCCCAAGGAGCGGGGCTATTCTCTTTACTTCTCTCTATAGTTGTGAATGCAAAAATAGCATCTCTCTGGATATTTTCTTTTTCTTTTTGTTTGAGACAGGGCCTTGCTCTATAATTCAGACTGACCTTGGTAGCCCAGGCCCCCCAAGGGATCCTCCTGTCTCAGCCTGTAGAATGCTGGGATCACAGGGGCATACTACCATGCCCAGAATTCACAGGTTTGTTTGTTTGTTTGTTTTGTTTTACCACCCAAGCTCCCCAGGCTTCCCCCCCACTGCGTCCTGTGCCCTTCCCCCTCTGCCCCACTTTCATGTTTATCCTGAGGGTGCTTCTGGGAAGTGGACATTGCAGACTGCTCTGGGGCTTGGCTCCAGGGCTCTGCTCCGCCATACGGGCCTTTTTCCACCTCCCTGGGACCAGAGCTGGCATTGCAAGATTTCCTGGCTCACTGGTTTTTTTTTCCCCTTTTCACTCAAGTTTTTATAAACCTGTTTACCTTTGAGCTGCAAAGGGCCTGGATTCCAGGCAGGCAGAACCTGAGCGCCAGTCAGGAAGCAAAGCAGTGGCAGCGGGGAAACGGGCTTGGGACAGCGGGGTGAAGAGGACAAAGGGGTCCCCACTCCCCTTGCAAGATCCTTCCCTCTCCCTCCGATTCCGCACCCTTCTGCCAGAGGACCAGGCTGTGTGGGCACGACGAGGGCACACAGAGAAGCACAGAGCCAGCAGCAAAAGCCGCCAGCGCAGCCCTCTGCCTGCTTCTGCTCAGAAGCTGCCCCTTGCTGACGTCCATGCCCAGGCCCGGACCTGTGGAGGAGGAGGAGGAGGAGCAGCAGCAGCAGCAGCAGCAGCAGCCATGGGGACAAAAGCAGCCCAGCAGGCCACTCCAAAGCTGGGAGGCCGAGAAAGAGCCTGGGGCCCTGCAGACCACCTGCCAGCTGCAGGGCATGCTGGGAGGATGCTGAGTCAGGAGGGAGGGCACCAAGGTCTAAGGTTCCTAGCATACTCCTGGGCGCAGGCAGGCAGGGACTTTGGGCACTTGTAGGTGGCAGAGTGCCCCTCTGGGAATAGAAGCAAGGGTCCCCCATCTCGGGGATGGGTAAAATGCACCCGCAGAAGCTCTGCTGTCACTGGAGGTCTCTGCTGTCTGTGACCATCCGCCCCCACCCCTGGCAGGAGGATGCCTATCCAGGACCTTTCATCTGCAAGGATTAAAGACCAAGGCTTCCCAGCACCCCGCCCAAGCATGCAGCCTGGCTCTGCCACTTACAGGACCTCGGTCATCAGATACACTTCGGGAGGCCCAGGTAAAATCTGAATTCCAGACAGATAACAAACAACAACCAGGATGAGTCTGTCCCAAATGGTGAATGGGACATATTTATGCCAGCTTTTGTTTTGTTCTGTTGGTTTGGGATTTTTGAGATAGGGTCACTTGCACTTTATAGTTCAGGCTGGCCTCAAACTTGCAGCAATCCTCCTGCCTCAGCCTCCTGACTGCTGAGATTACAAGTGTGCCCCACCAGGCCCAGCTTGTTTTTTCATCAAAAATTAAAATACAAATGGGCATCCTATATTTTTACTCTCTGCTTTACACCTAGGATTGGTTCTCTACCTTCCCTGAGTCTGTTTCCCCTTTTGTATCAGTGAAACCTGGGGAGTGTGGGGCAGGCCACAGGCAGGCTCTGATAGAAAAGTTTTAAATTATTATTATGAAAACGTTCAAGCCTCCATCCAATGCGGAAAGACTAGTAACAACACGCCGTGTAGGAGGTGCTGTTGTGAGACCTGCCTGGGTCTCCTCTCGATCCCTACTTCCGGAAGTTTGGGGCTAATGCGTCCCAGATGCCCTGCATTGGGAGAGCTCTCCTTGGCCAGGCAACCACGCGGCCCTCGTGAGGCGCATGCGTGCGTACTCCCTTGCCAGCCGGGGAGCTGCTGACCCACAAAGAGGGTCACCACCACTCCGAGGGGCAGCCCTTCCCCAGCACCTTCTGGCGCAGACCAAGGCTGGTCTCCTGCAGCGCCCACAGCTCCTCTGCCCTTTGCCGTCCCTTCTCCTGGGGACATCCTGTCCTGTCCTCCAGCTGCACCCCAATCGCCAGCTCAGGTTCTGCTGCTGCTCACAGTCACATCCAACCACCCTTGCTCCGCAGAGCTACCCCCCACTTTGCCATTCACCTGCTGGCTCTGGCTAAGGCCCAAGTCGCTGCCCTGCACAATCCTCAGGCCACTGTGAATGACCCAGGTGGTGAGATTCTAGTGTCCCTCCCTACAGCCACCACCACCCCAGTAGGGAAAAAAAGATTTGGGCAGAAAAAGAGCTGCAACTCCTGCTGTACCCCGGGACAGACAGGGAAGCAGCCAGGCAGGCACCTGGCCACCCACTCCCTCGCCAGCCCAAGCCCGGCACCACAGCATGGATCTGGTGGCCAGCAGGGTCTGGCCACTCCAGCTCCCTCTTGTGAGAAGCTAGGGGCCTGGGACAGTGTCCTGGCACCCTCCTAGGGACAAGGCCAAGGGCCGGAAGGACAGGTGTGCTGTGGACAGGACCAGCCAGCCCTGGCTGTCCCGCTGGCCGCGGTGCTGCCGGCCTCCTGCCCAGACCCACTGCTCCCCCGCTGCAGCGCCTGCCGTGGCCAGCAGCCTTGTAAACAGCGGGAAAACACACAGGCCACCTTCACTACCATCAAGATTGAAAGCTTGGGAGCATGAGGTACATCCACAGAAGGGGACAGCTGTCACCACTGCCTGGCATCACCCCAAAAGGAACCCAGAACCCACCAGCAGTCACCCCCACCACCCCTGGGCTCAGACACAAATCAGGTTGGAGCTACAGCTCCCTGAGTGACAGGGAGGTGAGGGGCGTCTCGCTGACCTCCAGGGTCCCCATCTGTGAAATGGGACAGGAACTCAGAAGTGGTAGGGCAGCACAGCTGACAGCGAGAAGGGCTTCGTGTGCTCAGTGCAGGAGGGGCCTGCTCTGTCCCCAGGACCCCTGTCATGTCAGAGGGAGAGGAGGCGGGTCCTCCTCCTGGGCCCAGAGCGTCCCCAGATCCCTGCTGTAAAACACAGAGTTACAAAGACCTGTAAACTCTGTGCCCAGTGCCGCGGGGTAAGGTTGGCCAGAACTCGCATTTCCATCCTTTGAAAACAGCCAAATGTGAACTGGCCACTTCTGAGAGTCAGCACTTGGGAGGGGGCCCGGGCTTCTGGACTGCTGGCATGAGGCCACCTCCCTCACCTCCTGCCTCTGAGCCACTGAGAGGGGCTACATTGCCCTGTCCCTTCCTGTCCACAGCAGAGGTGCCGAGCTCATGAGGTCCCAGCTGCTCTGCAACCCTGGGTAGGTGCCTTGCCTTCTCTGTTCCATAAACAAAAAAGAAGACTGCCTGTGACAAGACCACAGCTGTCATGTAAATGTCCCAACCTGCAGCTTCTGTGAACATCAGGCGCCCAGGCAGGAAGGACTCTCCGCATCCAATCCAGCTCCTGCACTCTTCCCCTCTACAGACAACAATCACACTTGCAATGTCACATCCCTCTGAGGGACAAATCCACAGGGCAGGGGCAGTATTCTGAGGCCAGGGTGGCACAGGGCTTGAGTTTTCCACTTTAGAACTCTTCCTCTGCAACACAGCACCCAGCCCCAAGCGTCAACCCCAGGCGTACGAAGTCACCACATAATAAACAACCCCACTTCCAGCTACCAACAATAAGTAACTAGAACCTGTTCAACGTATCACTGACAACAGCATGAACTACACAGTAAGTACAAGCCTAACAGTAACATGCGAGGCCTGCACACTGAAAAGGGATCCTCAGATTCAGTGCAACCCCAATCAAAACCCCAGCATGCCCTTTTGTAGACGTCAAAAGGCTGATCCTGAAATTTACACGGGGGCTGGATGTGGTGCTGCACACCTGTAATCTCAGCACTCGGGAGGCTGAGGCAGGGGGATCATTGCAAGTTCGAGACCAGCCTGGGCTACAAAGTGAGCTCAAGGCCAGCCTGAACTGCATAGCAAGACCCTGTCTCAAAAAGACAAAAGTAAAATTTACACGGAGCCAGCGGGGCATGCTGGTACACTCCTGGAATCCCAGCACTCTGGGAGGCTGAGACAGGAGGATGGCGAGTTTGAGCCCAGTCTGGGAAACTTAGCAAGACCTTCTCTCAGAATAAAAAGTGGAGAAAAAGAGTTGAGAATGTAGACCACTATAAAAGATGTGGGTTGAAGCCCCACTACTAAAATTTTTTTTTTCTTTTGAGAAAAAAGAATAATTTACGTGGGGTTGGACTCATTCACACCTTCTATGAAAAGCCAACTCAACGTTGTTCATAAACACACACATATACCCTAAAACTAACATTCCTAGAAGAAAAATCTTTGTGGGTTTTGCTGTGTGCTCCATGGCAGGAAACAACTGATAAAATGAACTTTAGCAGAATTAAAACCTCCTGTTCTTCAAAGGACTCCATGAAGAAAATGAAATGATGAGTCGCAGGCTGGGAGAAAAATATCTGCAAAACACAGCTTTTACGTGACTGGTGGCTAGAATACGTAAAGAACTCTAAAATCCAATAATAAGAAAACAAATACTCAATGTAGAAAATAGTGCAAAGATCTGAGCAGGTGATTCGCCAAAGGAGACACCCAGTGCAAATAAACTAGGGGAGGCCATGCTCACCGCTGTCAGTGGGGAGATCTGGATTAAAGCCATCGCCTGCGGAATAATTCAAATAAAAATACACGGGCCACACCACGCACAACGGAAGTCCCACACACTGCTCCGCTAGGACTACGAGATGACAGCACCACTTCAGAAAACAGGGCAGCAGATTTTAACAAAGCCCACAGACGACTCTTTCCCCGCACATGCGGGAATCCTATTATTTACTCTGGTGAACTGAAAACTAGGTTCCTGCAAAAACTTACATTTTTACTTTTTTTTTTTTTCTGGTACTGGGGATCGAACTCATGACCTCGCACTTGCCAGGCAGGTGCTTAAGCCACTGAGTTAAATCCCCAGCCCTCCTGCAAGAACTTGAACTCGAACGTTTGCAGCAGAAAATAAGATAAAATAAAAAGAAACAACCCAAATCTCCATCCATACAACACAGCTGAGCCTCACAGCAGTAGGTCGAAAGAAAACGCATGTGTTGGACACACAGGCGAACCCCTGGAATCCCAGCTCCGGTAGGACGGCAGGTTTGAGCCCAGCAAGGGCAATTTAGCAAGGCTCCGTCACAGAATAAAAAAGGGGCCTGGGGGCCGGGGATTTAGCTCAGCGGTATAAGCGCCTGCCTGGCAAGCACTAGGTTGTGAGGTTGACCCCCGGTTCGAACGAACGAAAAGAAAGAAAGAAAGAAAGAAAGAAAGAAAGAAAGAAAGAAAGAAAGAAAGAAAGAAAGAAAGAAAAAAAGAAAAGAAAAGAAAGAGAAAGGAGAGAAAAAGAAGGAAATTGGTTGTATGAAAGTCTACTTGCTCTTCTGTAACAGAAACAAGACCCAGATCAGTGGCTGCCAGCAGCTAGGGGCTGGGGTAGAGGCTGACCACAGCGACACACCAAAATATGTCGGGGTGCAGGGTGGGGGGTGCTAATGTGCTCTCTCTTTATATAAACGCAGGGAGGGGGGCACCCAGGGTCTTGCACCCTGCTACTAAGCTCAGCCCCGGGCCTGTTCTCCGTCGTCATGGGTGACAGTCACGTGACCGCCAGAATTCCTCCAAGCTCCTCCATCCAAGCAATGTGAAGTATGCAGATTGTATCTGAGACCAAAAGAGCGGAGGCAGCAAACCCTGTGAACGCAGCCTGGGAACTCCGTGACAGCGGGGCGGGGACCTCTCCAGCCCAGGAAGACAGAGCACCTCTGCCGGGACACAAGCTCCGGGGCCCAGCGGGTCCAAATCCCGGCTGTGCTCCTCACTGGCTTGCTCCCCTGCGCCCGGGGGTGCTTACCTGGGCAGCAGAGCTGAGCGACAACAGAATCGCTTTCACGGGGACCAGATGAGCTCAAGGCCTAAGGAACAACACCATGCCTGCCCCACGCCTGGACTCAGATTCGAGCCCAGAATTCTAACTGCAAACCCTGCCCGCCCGCTCGAGGTGGGCCGCAGCGGGTCCCCAGGGCATCTGTTCCCTGTTATCACCCCTGAGGCAGCGGCAGAGGCAGGGCCTGGCCAAAAGTCACTCGCCAAGATGACCCTGGCAGCAGCCCAGGGAGATGACAGGCCACCTCGGGCTGTGCAATCCCCTCAGGCTTCCTGGAATCGGAAGCCCTAGAACGGAATCCGATGGAATTAAATCAAAGGCAAGGCCTGTGGGCAAGGGTGGGATCTGAAAGTCCTCCAGCCCTGACTTCTCCCCAGGGCCCGGCCCAAGCCGCCCTCCGCCTGGCACCCCTGACCTGACACCCCTGATGTTTCCTTCCGCGGGGAGCCCTGCGCGTGACAGCAGCGTCCGGGTGACGGGCTGGGCCCGGGGCAGGCCGCTCTGGGGCCCCGGCGCCTGCCTCTCCGCTGTGAACCTGAGGCTCGGCCTGTCTGAGGCATTTTGCTTAAAGGCCGAGTGTTTGCCCTGTGGCCGGGGGCGGCCCCCTCGCCAGCCCTCTGTGGCCTGGCCCGGTCTGCAGCTGGGGGCTCCCGAAACGCCGACAGCCAGCCGCGGGCCACCTTTGATGCCTGCCACCTCCAGACTTCAATGTCGCTGTGTGCATGGCCCCTTTAATAAGTTACTTCCGTGGAAAACCCTGGTAACTCGGTCATGAATCAAACCCATAAACACCTAGTGCCCATCAAAGCACCCAAGGGGGGGCGGCAAATGCCTTACGGGAAGTCATATGCTGTCCCCTGGCGAGGGCCAGACCCTGCTGCAGAGGGACACGTGCCCGCCTGGGCCGCAGCCAGGTCGCCCCTGAGCCCAGGGACCCAGCGCCCGAAGGACATCGCCCGCTTGTGTGTGCTGGGGACAATCCCGACCCCGCTCCCAGCAGGATTTATGGCCACAAAGGCCACACCGGCAGGCTGCTCCCCGGGACAGGAATGCACTGTTTTGGCTACCGGTGAAAGGCCCGGTTTATTGCAAACACGCTTCTCTTCCAATGTTTGGTTCCCTCTTGCTCTTTTCTCCTTTTTTGTTTTTCCCAGAGCGGACTGCCCAGGGCCTCAGCAGAGGGTATGCGGCTAAGACTTCCCTCAGGGTGCCGGAGGGGAGTCTGGGTCCAAGACCCCACTGCGGTCAAGCGGCAGACAGGACACCCCTATGTGTGGGCAGAGGTCTGGGGAACCACGCCCCACTGAGCTCTGACGCATGGAGACCCGGCCCAGCACAGATGCTGCCTCCCTCGGGGGCAACAACAAAATCCTGCCGGGGGGGGCTTCTCAATAAAATGCCCAGGGGCCACCAGGCATGGTGGCACGTGGCTGGAATCCCTGTACTTGCAAGGCTGAGGCAGGAAGACCACTGTGAGTTCAAAACCAGCTTGGGGTACACAGTGAGACTGTCTCAGAAAAACAAATAACAACAACAACAACAATAATAATAATACACCATGGCCTGGAAATCTACTCTAACAAAAACCTACTGACGGAGACTGCAGGCATAAAGACCGGCCTCCAATTCCACTCTCAGGTGTACGCCCACAAGAAGCAAGTCTGACACCCAGAAAAAGGTGGGCACAGAATATGGACAGTGGCATTATGGGCAGGAGCCAAAACCTGCCGCTTTCAATGCCCACAGGCAAGAGATCAGGCAGCTCAGTCCCTTAGGATGCTGTGGCCACCGACCTGACCTGGACCTCACAGCCCAGGGGTGCTGAGTCAAATGCAGAGGCTGATAGAGCCCCGCCTCAGCCTCACCTCAGCCTCTAGGGGGCCTTCTGAGGCCACGTCACCTCTGTATCTGGACTACAGCAGCAACCCTGGCATGGTCACTTATGAAACTGTTCACTGGTGACACAAGACCCCGTCAATGAAAAGCGGACATTGCCCGCTGCTGCCCGAGGCCCCGATCCATCCATGCATCGAAGTACTTCTGGGATGCGCCCCAGCCTACTGTGGAGGGCAGTTGCTCTCCCCTTTGGGGCGGCATTCAAGGCCTGCCCCACCAGGATCAGTCCACGGTCTCCAAACAAATATTATGCCTCTGCCCACCTTCAGCCAGCATTCGAATCATCTGAGGAACCCCACCCTTGGAGTGGATCCAAGCTTTTCACAACTCTTAGGGGCATCTAATGTGCAAAGAGGGGAAAGACCGATAAGGTGGGCCAATGGGCCCATTTTACAGATGGAGAAATTGAGGAAGCGGATGCAGTGATGATTCAGAGACATGGGACAGAGTGAGTTAGAGAACCTGGGCCTCCTGTACTGTCAGGGTGATGCTGCCTTAGACTTGGGGAGTCCCTGGGCTCTTTCTGGTCTTTGCCCCCAGGAGGGAGGAGGCAGGCAGGAGGAGCCTGGACCCCCCAACCTCCTCAGCAGCTCCCAGGCCAAACAGCAGCAGAGATCTGTCCAGCCTCCAACCTGAACTGGAGCCCTCAGTGGGGCAGAGCAGCCACGCCCTGCACAAATCGCAGTCTCAATCCCAGCCCCGAGCTGGGCCAGCCCCTCAAATGCCGCCTGATTCTGCCTGGTGGGGCATCCCTCCTCCCCACTGGCCCAGGGTGGGGCGAGCCAGGCTGCCTCTGCACAGCTTCCTCGCTCCGGGGCAGTGAGGCCCAGACAAAGAGGAGCGGGTACCAGTGGGAAGTGACCTCCTGGACCCACACCCTCGATGGCTCGACCAACAGCTGTCTGCAGAGGCACCTAGGGTGCCCTGTTTCTGCCAGACTGGAACAGCCACGCCCACCAGTCCCTACCCTCAGTTCCTCAGCACAGATGCCAACAAAACCCTCACCCCCTCTTCCTTCAGGGCTGCTGGGCACCAGCTGGTGCCCAGGCCTACCCGGCCATTCTGATTCCCAGGCTGCGTACCCACAGGCCCCTGGCCACTCCTCTGCAGCCCAGCATGGGCACTGGGATGGGCAGCTCCAAGAGGAAAGCACCCCCTGCCCGGCCTGTCTCTGGGCCTCCCTCTCCTCGCCTTTTATTTATTTTTATTATTTTTATTTATTTTTAAGACAGGGTCTCACTATGCAGCTCAAGCCTGCCTCAAACTTGAAACAATCCTCCTGCCTCAGCCTCTTGAGTGCCTCAGTTCAGGCATTCCTCACCCCGCCTGGCTTTCACTCGACTCTTCTAAAGGACACGAGGCGCCCTGGCTGTAGTCACCTCACACTCCCGCTGGTGGCTTTGATATCCGCTCCAGACTTCGAGATTTGTTTTTCCAAACCCAAGAACTCTGACTCCAAGGCAGGGTGGGGTCTGCCTCAGGCCGGGGGCCCCAGCACTGCAGAGGTGCCAGCCCGGGGCCTCACCGTCTCTGGCTGAGGTACCAGGCTTAGGGAGGGCATGGGGCCCACGAATATCAGGAATTCTTTCCACCACGGGCAACTGGGAAAGTGCTGTCTCTGCCTCCCTTGGCAGCCTCGGGCCACGCGGGGAGGATGTTTAATGTGAAAACATCTGACAAAGTACCTCGGTATATTTCCTGCATCGAAGAAACAGCTCTTGGCAAGGGCCACTCTGCCCGGACCACGAAACCCTCCAGCGTGGCTCTGACAGTTCTGGCCCCTGGGGACAGCGTGGCCAGGGCCCAGGCTGTGATCAGGCTGGGTGCAGTCAAGTGACTTTCGAGAGTGTCAGCCACGGGTCTTTCCCACCAGGTGTCCTGGGGGCAGCAGAGCGCAGGTCGCCAGCCCAGGATCAACCCTGGACAGGGCTCCACACCCCAAGCCCACCGCCCCACACCCCACAGGCGCCCCCGGCCCTCAGCGAGCACCCCGGGGCGCTGCTTCTGCCGACACTGGGGGGCCTGGGGACACAGGAGCCCAGGAGCCCACAGGCCCAGCTGGGTAACCCTGGACTGCTTACCCAACCTCTCTGGGCCCCAGTGGCTTCTTCCCTGAATTTGGCCACTAAAGTGGTCACCTCTGAGCTCGCAGAGCAGTGGGAGGACCCCACAAACGGAACGTGTGTGGGCTCGGAGAAGGGGGCTCAGTATAGTGCCCTGGGTGAGCCATGGTTCCTGAATGTCACCCGGGGTGAGCTTTCTGTCTCTCTCTGCTCTCTATTCCAGACCCAGACTCACCCATTCATCCCACAAACAGCCCATGATGGACCAGAACCTGTGCTGGACACCCTTCACGGTCCTCGGTGACCATGTACAGCCCAGGGTCTCCCGACTGCAGTGGCCACGTCCCCTCTCCTCTGCCCACTCCTTGATATTCAGGTCAAGGGTCTCTCATGTGGATTCATCTTCTGAGTTCTCCTTTCTCTCACTCATTTTCCTTCTTCTAGCCATAAACTTCTAGAACATGTAACACTACCGTGTGACTTCCTGCTTATTTTTTTATTTTTATTTTTTTAATCGCTACCGGGGATCGAACTCACAACCATGCGCTTGCAAGGCAGGCACTTACGCTGCGGAGCTAAATCCCCGGCCCGTGACTTCCTGCTTGCACAATGTTCTTTCTGCCCCAGAGCCTGCCTGCAGTCCTGCCATCTTATTTATGAGCTCCTAGCTGTCCTACAAAACCCAACTGAGAATCACCATCTCCATGAACGTTTCCCTGGAAATCTACATTCCCACTCCAGCAGAGAGACCTGGCCTCCCAGGCAACACTCTCTCTGCATGGCTTCGCTCCAGGCTAGAACTGTGCTTCTGGAAAATAAAGAGAAGCTGAGACGCTGCTGCCTGCAGTCCCAGCCCTCTGCCTACCTGGGAGCAGCTGAGGCCAGGAGCTGGAGTAACAGCCAGGAACGCATCAGCACCAAAGGGCCGAGAGATCAGCTTAGCAGTCAGGAGAGTCACCCAGCAGGGAAGGACAAAGCTGAGCTCAGAACCCACCCTGTATCGGGCACAGCGGTGCACATCTGCAGTGTCAGCTACTCAGAGGCTGAGGCAGGAGGATCTCCAGTTTGAGGCCAATCTGGGCAACTCAGTAAGACTCTGTCTCAGGGAGGGGGCTAGGGGTAGAACTCGGAGCACAGGCCTGGGCTGGGTCCCAAGGACCATAAAAATGAACAAACACCCTCGCTGGCCCACTGCCCACCCCAAATTCAGGTTGGCTGGACCTTCTCCAAGCTGCCTGGTCCCTCCCACCTGCATGAGTCACTGGGTCCTCCTGTGGATTTGGGGACAGACGCTGAGCTCTCCTTTTCCTGCGCCCCTCCCACCCCAGGATAAGGCAAGGAGGTGGGGCTTTGCTGTGGTTGTTGTTTGAAGGGGGCAGCAGTAATGGAGATGGAACCCTGGGGGCACTCGTTGCACCCCTAACTCCTTACTTTATTTTTTATGTGAACCAGGCTCTTGCTAAGCCTCGAGGGAGACTCTGACTTGTGCCTCAGCCTCCCAGGCCCAGCAGTCTTCTGCCTGCTAGAAGTACCCTGGCCCCATGAGGCAGAGCAAGAGGGGCGTGGGCTGCAACCGGGAAAGCCCGCACCCCCGCTGCTCCCAAATGTCCCTGCTGCCCCCCAAGGCCAAACGGAGCCCTCAGGCTCCCCGGCCCTCCCCCCCAGGCAGCTCAGAAAGCCCAAGCCCAGCCTCCAGGCGCTGAGTGCCACTCCTGCTGCTTCCCCCAGGGGCGCCATTTGTGGCAGCCACTGGGCAGGACTGGCATGTGTGCTCAGAGGAGAGATTTTCGTGAACCTCACTCTCGGGGCCCAGCCTCCACCTGCCTCATCTCCTACTCCTGAGCTTTCCCTTTGTCCCTGAAAGCTTACCTCAGCCCTCACCTCTTCCAGGAAGCCTCCCGGGCTGCCTCCCCCCCTGCCAAGAGCCCAGCCCAATCCCGCTTCCCTCTGCACCACTTCTCACGAGCTGCGCGTGAGCAGCTAGGGTGGACAGGCCATCAGGTCCATCTCTGTGCCCCTCACCCCTCGCCTGAGACACTGGCAGGGCGGAGCTCTCCTGCACGGTGCCAGGCCATGACCCACTCACAAGGACACCTCTAGGGACCTAGGGACAAGCTTTGTGTCACCCCCCCCCCCCACTCTCCGGGTGGACAGTGTGGCGGCGGAGCCACACAACTAGCCAATGGCAGAGGCAGGGCTGGAACCCACCTCGGGGCCCCGCCCCCACTGGCACAGAAAACAGCGATTCCGTGGACAGGGGCTCCATGGACCCCAGGTCGGCTCACACAGCGCACTGGCAACCCCAGCCCAGGCAGGAACGCGCACATGTGGCGCGCACTCCTAGCCATCCCAAAGCGCTAGGGGCAGCTAGCCAGCCCCGCCCTGAGGGCTCCTCGAGGGACTGCCGCGGACTCCCCGACTCCCCGGGGCTCTGCCTACTGATGCTCTCCGCTCTGGTCTGTGCCCCCCGCCCTGTCACCTGTGGAATGTGGGCGTGGGCAGACATGTGGCTGGCAGCGGACACACGTGACAATCCAGTTCTGACCCCACGGCCTAAGTCCCACGCGGCCCCCTTCCCTCCCTGGGTCTTCCCCTCTGCAAGCCATGGTCACTCACACCAAGGCCACCAGAAAGGACTTCTGGTCCCTGTGGTGACATGCAGCTCACACTGGGCTTTCCATCCCAGAGGTTCTCAGTGAAATGATGGGGCACCCTGTGTTTAGCACTCGCACCCTGCAGACAGGCTGGGCCTCCTTCTCTCATCCAGGGCATAAGCTCCCAATCCCAGCCCCGTTCTTCTGCCAGGCCACAGCAGGAAATCCGAGAGAACCTGGCTGTCCTGCACCAGCCTTCCTCCTTCAAATTGAAAAAAACTAAGATAGGGATGGCCCAGCAGTCACTCACACCTTAGTATGAATTTCTTTAACCAGCACTTTGTGCTTAACTCCCCCAAACCAACCTGAAATTAAGGGAATGGGGGAAGAGAAACTGACAGGCTTGGAGGACAGCAGCCTAGAACCTCAGTCAGACAAGAAGCCCCATGCCCCGACAAGAGCACAAGACTTTCGATTCTGCCACCTCCCACAGATGACCCCACACCTGAGGGTCCTCCCACCTTGTGACAACTCTGTGTCCTGCTCCCCACATTCCACGAGGCCTTTGTGGAGCTGCCGGTGCCCCTGGCTGCTGTTTTATTTGTGTGTCCCGTGGGCATCTCGTACCAAGGCAGACATGGAATGAGAATGTCCCGTCAGCTTTTCAGTGGAGAGCTGACACACAATACCCTCCCTTCCTGCTGCCCCGCCCTGCCACCAATGTGGCCTCACCTGCCGGCACCTGTGACCAAGCCCCAAGCCCCTACCATCCCCCCCGGTGACCGTGACAGCAGGACAGGGACAGTGGAGCAGATACTTGGAGTTGGGCAAAAACAGAAAGCTCTGGACCAGGCACAGGGATAGTTGCAGGTTAGATAAACAAGAGCCCTAGACACCTCACTACAGCAGAACACCTGTCCCCAGACACCAGAAGGGCCCAGCTCCTGGGGACTGCAGCCTCCGGCAGCTGGCTGGTGCACCTGCACAGTCCTGGGGCTTTCCCAAAGGGAGCCTGGTAAGTGAGGTACCCTGTCCCCTGGAAACCAAATCCCCTCCCTGCACCCCAAGTGAGAACAGGCTGCCCTGGGCTCACTCTGCCCGCGGTCTCCCCAGGGTCTGGGGTGGGGAAGGGGAGGGGAAGGGAGCTTGCTGGGGAAGGCTGGGGAGCCACGGGCCGGGCTCACACCCCTGTCCTGCCTTGGACAATCTGGGACTGTGAGCTGCTGGCCTGTCTCTGCAGCCGTCCCAGGGGAGGGTCCCAGCTGTCTCGGAGGCTGCAGAGTGCCAGATGTCAGAGACCCGGGATGTCAATAGTTTCAGTACTGCACGTGTCACCTGCTGTCATTACCAACACTGCCACTGCTGCTATCAGTCACTGAGCATCAAATGTCCCGGCCTGACTCCCCCCTCCTGTCCTCGTCACCCTCCTGCCACCATGCGGTCCAGCTTTGCAGAAGTGACTGTGCCTTCACCTGTCCCCCTCTGGGGACATGACAGCCAACGCAGCCCACCATCTGGGAACTCAGGAGGGGATACATATCTTACAGGGAAGGGGCCTGTGTGACCACCAAGGTGGACAGTCCAGTCACCTCCCAAGGCCACTTGGACCTCAGAGCAAAACCCATCAAGATCTTAATCATCCTGCACAGGAAATCCCAAATTTTCTCCCCAAATCTTCTAGACCCTTAGAATTCCAAGCCACCGAGTGCAAAATATTTTAGATGAAGGCCACACAATCAGAAACAGCAGTTCCTTTAATCCCAGCATGGGAGGCTGAGGCAGGAGAATCACTGTGAGTTGGAGACCAATTTGGGCTACAAAATAAGTTCAAGGTCAACCTGATCTACAGACTGAAACCCTCTGTCAAACCAAACCAAACCAAACCAAACCAAATCAACAGTGACTGCCTCACTGCCCAGTACTAAAGAGTCTGCTTTTTTTCTAGGAAGCAGAAATTCCAAACACAGCCTGACTGCACCCCCAAAGCAGCCCAACCTAATAATACAGGTGGGTGGGGGTGGCACCCGCTGCAGGCCTCCTAAGCTCTAGGGGGCGCTATCTCCGGGAACAGATTGGAGGCAGGACCTCTGGCAGGTTACTCTAGGGTCTGCCCCTGCTGGCCGTCCACTTACAGCTCCAGGACACGGAGGTTATAAGCGACTGTGTGTGGAAACACCGGGGAACCACACAAGAAGTCACCGCCACTACAACAGGGGCCATCAGAAGATCATCATTGCGACGCCCTCTTTCTCAGTGAGGCAGTCCCGGGTTGCCAGAGATGCGTTCTGGGCCCTCGAGCCACACGGAGTGTGGATGCAGAAAGGAAAGCAGGGCTTGCACTGTTAAACCTCCGGCCTCACTGGCCTGGGGATCTGAGGGAAGGAGATAAAAACCAAACTGGGCCCGGAGGCAGCGACCGGAACGCAGCGGCCCAGTGTGAGGGGCCAGCAGAAACCAGGGCACAGACAGGGAGAGAGGACCGAGGGGACCGGCCGCTGCACAGGTGTGGTCGGAGGAGGCCAGTCTTGTCCCTCTTGGTGTCCCCAGCCAGGGCTACAGTGGTGAAGGGCCCGGTGGAGGGCCCAACGCACAGCAGCGCCTCTGAACAGATTTCTCCCACCAGCAGCGCCCGCCCGCCGCATGGGAAGTTCGGCTCAGAGCCAGGCCTCCCCCGGCGTCCCCACACCTCACCTGCGTGCACCCAGGCTTATCACTGGAGTCCTCCTGACCTGATGTTTCCTGTCACCACCATCTTCCCTTTTTTGGGGGGGTCTTTTTTGATGCATGGTTTCACTATATGGTTCGGGCTGGCCTTGAGCTCACTTTGTAGCCCAGGGTGGCATCAAACTCACAGCCATCTTCCTGCCTCAGCCTCCTGAGTGCTGGGATTACACACCTGGTCATACCACCCCTCCTTTCTCAAGGAAACCTCAGTTAGGCCCACGTGCAGGGGTTCTTTGGGCCAGCTTTTAATTACAGGAGCAGGGGCTTTACATTGTCATGGAACAGCCCCCAGATTAGGGATCCAAACTAGGGTTCCTGTTCCCGGCCCCAGCGCTCAGAGGAACATGGGCACCTCTGGCTTTTGGCAAAGTGCTCGCTTGCCAGACCCCACCTTCTGCTCCTCACCGCCCTACTTCCGCCTTCCTCGGACCCTGAACGTCGGGGACAGGAAGAAGACAAAAGTACAGCAGGCCCAGGTGCTGTGCTGTCCCCTATGGCAGGAGGGGACCCTGTTCAAGTGACAGCTGGAGCCTGCTGGCCCCTCAGCCTTCCACGGGGATGTGGTGGCAGGCACTTCACAAACTGCCACTGCAGGTTCCACTCAGCCTGTCCCTTAGCCCAAGGAGCACAGCGACTCAGACACTGACCACCTTCCCACGCAAGGGGTAGGAGGAGGAGGACCGAAAGAGGGAGGGGACATGAAAAAGACCTCCGCCAAGCCCCCGCGCCTGTCCCGGCCGCACAGTTCAACAACATGTCACAAGAAATGCCAACCTGAGAATTCACCCAGAGCGGTGATGAGGGAGTTGGTGGCCTCTGTTTCAGTGTAAGACAATGTGGAATCAGACAGATCTGCGGGGGAAAGAGAAAGAAAACTTAGTGGCTGGGAGGCCGCGTGCTCCCTCCGCCCCCGTGCACCTGTGTGTGTGCGTGCAGGTGTGTGTGTGCTCAGGCCAGTGCTGGCAAAGGAAGCACAGGGTGTCCCTCTCGACGTCCTGATGCCATGCTTAACTTTCCCTCGGGGTCACCCCAGCCCAGCCCGGGCCTCTCCTGGCCAATGTGGGCTGCTGAGGTCCTGGCATCTGAAAAGGTAGTAAAGGGCCTAAGTTCAGGGGCCCGAGCAAGTAGGGACTTGGAGCGTCCCAGGCAAGGTGAAATTAAGCCCCTAAACAATTCAGAGATGCTGTACTTAATTACAACCATTAAAATTCTTGAAGGTGTTCCTTCTTGCTTGCTTGCTTCCTTCCTTCCTCCTGCTGGAGCTGGGGAAACTTTGTTTTAACAAGTCACATTCATCCTTGCTCTGTCCCACTTACACCCCTCTAATTAAGGGCTCCACTTTTGCTCCCAGATTAACTTCTCTCTCTCCCTACTCCTCTCCCCGCCCTGCTCCCAGACACCCACACCTCACCCCATTGCTTTCAATGCCTGCACTGTTTTTTTTAAGGTGCTCATTTTTTTTTTTTAAAGTAGCTTCAAGGCCTTCATGTGGCCTGCAGTATTTGTTTTCTCTGTCTGCAGTTCAGTGAGATGAAGAGGGAAATACTTTTGCGCATTTTCTCTCCCTGGCCGATGCCTTCCGGGAAAGGCAGGCTTGACAAATGGTTCCCCAGACCGGCACTCTGCTCCGGTGATAGGCTGCTGTCACCGTGAATCGACAGGCCTGTCTGGGACTAAGGCGTCTGTGACTGGGGCTGCCCCGACCTGGTCCCCTGGATTCCCCCACCCACCCAGGGCCAGGGATTCCGGGGCCAGAACCGTTAGCCTGGGCCTGAGCTGGCTAGAATTCCATTCGATCCTGCAGGAATTTTTTCCTTTTACCACATGGTCTGGAGAGCGGGAAGATGAAACATTAACCAAACTGGCTTTTTTTCTTCTTTTTTCTGCCCCACTTGCCAAACGCTGACTGGGTATTCTGGGTTTTATTTTGTTTTTTTGGTCTCATGTGATCATAGAGGCTTAGAAATGAACTGATTTTGTTGTTTGCAAAAAAGCCACCAATGCAAGGAAAAGAAAATAATACCGCCCTCAAAAAACCCATACCTCCAACTATTTATCAGGGCACAGAAATGTTATCTGCTGGTCAGAGTATTAGGACGAAAATAAAGGCACATGGAAAACCTTTAAAACAAAACAAAGAAAAGCCCCTCGATGTCTCTGGGGGAAAGTCTTAAAAGACTTTGGTTCTTCATAGCAAATGTCCCCAAGGGCTCAAAGCCGAGGTGGGGAACTCAGCAGGAGCCGCGTCCTACCTCCGCCCAAAGGTGGTGGCTTCCACCTTTCACGGTACCAGGTCCCCATGGCGTCCCACCAACTCTCAAATCTAGAGTCTCAGGCAGGGTGCCTGGGGTAGGGGTGGCTCAAAAAACAAAACAAAACAAAACAAAACAAAAAAACCAGTCACAGCTTGTATCACTGCCCAGGCCCCCAAGAGCCTCACTGCCACCAACAGCAATCTCAGGGACAGTTCTTCTCTACAAAGAGCTGGTGGGTAAAGAGCTTTGGCTCTATCACCCAGACAATGCAGTGTGACTCCTCGCCTGGGACTGTCTAGCAAAGGAGCCCAGGGCCATACGGAGGTGGCCAGGCGTGACTCTGTCCCTGGACTAGAAGTCTGAATGTCATCTGATGTCAGGAATCTTCTTTCAATCTTTTTTTAGCCATTTGAAAAATAAAAATCATGCTGGGCGTGGTGGCACATGCCTGTAATCCCAGCACTCTGGAGGCTGAGGCAGGAGGACTGTTGCAAGTCCGAGACCAGCCTGGGCTACAAAGTGAGCTCAAGGCCAGCCTGAACTGCATAGTGAGACCCTGTCTCAAAAAGACAAAACATAAACAAATAAATAATAAAAATTATTCTTAGCTTGAAAGCCACATAAAAACAGGAGTGGGCTGAGTTCTGTGACCACCTGCAGTGCCACTTCCTCCTCCTGGCCTCAGCTGCCCTGTTCATCATAAAATGGGGACACCTTAGTTTCCAGATGGTCACTCTGCAGGGCTTGGGGGTGGGGGGTCTGGCTTCCAGGACTCTGTCCCAGATTGACTGATGGTCCCCCAGGGTATTGATCCCTGATTTTTCAAACTGAGGTGCTACATGTTCTCTGAATTTGTGAGGGCTTCTTGTCTGATTTTCTTTAACGGAACCAGGGATCTTCTATGAGATTAGCAATGGGACACCAGTGTAGGAAACGCTGAGCCCAGTCTGGGGCAGCAGGGTGTGCCCTGGACCTGAACAGGGGCTGCTCCTTATCAGCGCCCCAGCAAATCCTGCGGCTCCCCTAGACCAAGCAAGGGCCACCAGACCTTTCTGGAACAAAACCCGGGGAAGCCGCCCATTCAGTCACTGACTCGCACACCCTCTTGGGGCACCTCTGTCCCCGTGGCAAAGGTCACATTACTGAGGGTACCTGGTGGCACCACTGGCCTCATGAGGGTGGGGGCTGGGGAAAGTGGGGTATGGCTTTGAGAGTCCAGGACTCTCAGCTGTGGCCTCCGCCTCCTATTACCAGGCGGGTTCTTCACCAAAAGCAAAGCCGAGCCCATTCTGTGGTCCCTTGGAGACACGTACTCGGCATCAAGGCCAGCGTCCCACTGAAACGCCCCCATCACCAAGGCGCTGTGCTGTTCACACCCTACGCTGAGCACTGCCGGCCTTCCCACAGCCGCATGGGTCACCCCAGAATATGAGCTGATTACTCAGTCCTAAGGTTTTACAGAAAACACGCCCTGTTCTGAACCGGTCCTGTTTAAATGACATGGCCAGAGGGGCACAGTGGCGCATATTTGTCATCCCAGTACTCAGGAGGCTGAGGCAGGAAGATCGCTGAGTTCAAGGCCACCCTGGGCTACATAGTGAGACCCTGTTGCAAGGAAAAAAAGGAGAGGTGGGTACACACAGCTCCTTCTCCCCAAGACTGGGTGACCCACCTGTCACACTCCTAATTAATTCACTCTACAGGAGAATACCCAAACCTGGGGGAGGGAGAAAAAAAAAACCCAGGAATCCCAGCCCACCCTCAAAGCCCACTCCCTCCCACGGGTCAGCCGGCCAGCCGTGTGTAAAGGCCACACAAAGGTTAATGATGAGCCCTGGAATCCCAAGATGTAAACACCGGGCAGCTGAGTCTGCTTGGGCCCGAGGGTGGGAGTGTTTGCAAAACTTCACCCATCTCAGAGCTCACAGCCCACCACCAGAGGACACTTACCCAGTGGCTTGTACTCGTCGGGAGGAGACAGCCGAGAGTAGGGGGGTGGTGGTGATTCTGGAAGACAAGAGACAGCTTGTTACTGTGGGGGTTCACCCCTGAGTTCTTTGCTTTTTGTTTGTTTGTTTGGTACCGGGATCGAACTCACGACCTAGCATTTGCCAGACAGGCGCTTAGTGGGCTGAGCTAAACTCCCAGCCCTGCAGTTTTATATTTTGTGTGGTTGTTGCTTTTTCAGACAGGGCCTCACTGTGTAGTTCAGGCGGGGCTTGAACTCATGACGACCTTCCTGCCTCGTTCTCCCGAGTGCTGGGATCACAGGTGTGCACCACCAGGCCCAATGCTGTTTTAAACATCAGTTTCCTCACATAGTGACTTCAGCCCTCAGGAAGCCCTCCATTTCTCCCGCCACCTTGGCTTCCCAAATGGACTAGAACAGCTAAGGCCACCACACCGGGATACACACAGACCCAGTTCAACCCTCACTCCGTGCACAAGGCTGTGCATCGCAGGCAAGTTCCTGCACCTCTCTGAGCCTGTCTCTGCTACTATGAAGTGGGGATAATGATCAGAGACTTCCCGGTTTTTCTGGAGGGCAAAAGGAGATAATGTACGTAATATGCTTAGCTCAGCTCCTGGCGCTGTGCAAAAACACCTCTGTAAAATGTATCTACAATCATTAAAATGGGGTGTGGGGGGTGCCAGGGAAGTCAAGGTCTGGGTTGGCGTGTAAAATACAGGATGTTCAGTTAAATGTGAATTTGGAGTAAAAGCAGCCTCAGGCACAAGTACAGCTCTTGCAATATTTGGGATATGCTTAAGTATAAGTATAATACAAAATTATGTTTGTATAAACCACCCGGTGTGGTGGCGCACACCTGTCACCCAGCACTGGGGAGGCTGAGGCAGGAAGATCTCTGTGAGTTCAAGACCATTCTGAGCTTCATAGTGAGTTCCAGGCCAGCCTGAACTACAGGGCAAGATCCTGTCTCAACACACACATACACACACACCCACACACGCGTGCGCGCGCGCACACACACACACACACACAATATATTAGGAAATTCAAATTTAACTGAGCATCCAGCATTTTATTTGCTTCATTTGGCAAACCTCATCAAAGCTGAGATGCCTGCAGAGCCCCAAACTTGGGAACTTGCTCCCAAATGAGCTGCATCAGAACTAGCGCCCATGAATGGGTACAGAACTGGGGTCCCAGAAGCAGAACCCAGTTCAAGTACCTGGATAGGCGCCCTTGAACTGGTCATACCTGGCTCCCAGCCTCAGTTTCCCCAGTTGGAAAGAAAAGGCAGAGGTGGGACCCAGCCACCTGCAGCGGCTCTGTGATTCTGCACAGTCTGCTGTGCTTCCCTCTGGGTTTCCTTTTATTTGCCTAAAATACTCCTCCTTGAAAACATACTTTTCACCCTGGGAAGAGTTTCTTAGCCTCTTGCTTCAGGGGAAGTAACAATTTGCCAAACTAAGTAACAATTTGCATGAATGAAATGACCCTTCATTTTGCAAAGGTGAAACTCGACACCATCCAATGACCAGCAAGGGTGAGCTGAGCTGTAATAAAGTGGTAATAACTATTATTAGGCAGTATCAGGAATGACACAGGGGTAATAAGTGTTTTTTTCGCAATTATAATGGCGCACAATTAGTCGTGCTTGTCCATACACCCAGCTAGGCTTCACTGCTCCCCTAACCTGCCTGGCTGGCCAGGCTGAAGGCTGTGACCAGCACCATGTGGACTGGGGTTGGGGGAGAGGCCGCAGAGCAGCCTGGGGAAGGCTGTCACCCTTATCTCCCCAGCTTTATACTGTCCTTTACTCTTAAGGAGAGGGTAGTAAGGCAGGGTCTCGCTATGTAGTGCACTCTGGGCTTGAACTCACTTTATAGCCCAGACTGGCCTCAAAATCCCAGCAACCCTCCTGCCTCAGCCTCCAATTGCTAGGTTACTGTACAGCCATGTGCCACCATGCCTGCCTCTGTGGTGTGTTTTATTCTCGCAGACCTGAGGTTCAGAGTGGTTCATGGTGCTCGTCAGACAACTATGTTTACTTAATCCGTTCTCAAAAAATGAGAATAAACAAGATGACACAATTATTCCCATTTTCCAGATGAGAAAACTGACTTGCCCCAGAGCTCCTAGACTGTCAGTGAAGCTAAGATTGGTACCCAGCAAAACTCACTGGCTGAGGCCCAGTGGCACATGGTATGGAGTTCTGGGCATTTATCCACTGTCCCCAAAGGTGAGGCTTGGTCCCATGGTGGTGACACCTGAAATAGAGCCAGTATTCCCAAAGCAACCACTCTTGCAAGGACTGGTGACCTGAAAGCTGGAAGGCAGAGTCCCCCTGCAGAAGCCACCTGACCTTCAACAGACACCTACCAGTCAAGGCCACACCTGGCTTGAGTTTCTAATGTCATCAGTGAGACAGGAAGAAAACCTAGGAGCCAAAATACAGACACACCAGCTAGGGAGAGGACAGAACCGTGCCAAGGGGATTTTGTGAAGTAAGCCCCCATTACCTCTACAAAGCATTTCTCCAAGGAGAAAGGGTCATGGGGGCCACCATACTCAGCTCCTTCTCTTAACCTATATGACACCTGACGTCCAAGCAGGGAAAGGACCCGTCCGAGGCCACACGTGAAGGTGGCTGCAGGTGTCTCTCACAGGTGCCTAAACCAAGGGGAACCAAGACCAGGTGATCTTCAAACAAATTTTTTTTTAAATTGAAATATAAGTCACAAGCCATGACATTCACCTTTGGAAAGCAAGCAGTTTAGTCATTTTTACTTTATTCAGATGGTTATGTGACCATCACCATGATCTAATTATAGGACACTCAACACCACAGGAAGAAACCCTAACCCGTTAGCAGTCACACCCTACACCCTACCCCCAAACCCTAGGCATCCACTGTTACGGCTTGTGTCTAGATGCCCCCAGAGCCTCATGTGGTCACAGGTGGGGCTTTTTCAGAGGTGGCTGAATTTAGAGTGTGATGCTGGTATGAAGGGTGGGTGATTACTAAATCAGTCCACTGATTATGTGGCACCACCCCAATCCGGTGCCCTAGACAGGATTGAAAAGATGCAGAAAGGAGCCACTAGGGTCTCTTGCTTGCTCTGCTGCCCGCTGCCCACTGTGGACCGTTTCTCCTCTGCCACGCCCACTGCCGTGCCCCCTGCCTTGGAGCCAGCTGATTATGGACCGAAACCCCCGCAAACTGCGAGCTAAATAAACCTTTCCTCCCTTGAAGTTGTGGGTATTGGGCATTTTGCCTCAGCCATGAGAAAAGCAACTAAGATGACCCACTAATCCCTTTCTTGTCTCCGTGGATTTGCCTATTCTGCAAGTTTCATGTCAACGAGATCACACAGTCTGCACCTTTTGTGTCCCACTTCCTTCACTCAGCCAGGCCTTCTCAAGCCTCATCTGTGCTGCGGTGTGGCCAGGCCTTCCCTGTTCATGGCTCAGTGATATTCCATTGTGCGGATGTACCATACCTCATTTATCCACTCATCAGCTAATGGACCTGTGAGCTGTTTCTACTCTCAGCTGTTACGAATGACATGCTCTGAACAATACTGGGTAACTCCTAGCTGCCACTCCTACGCCACTCCCAGACAGCCAGGTGTCCCACAGCCAAGAGCCCTGGGATGTGAACTGAGGAAGGATACTCTGGGTGGGATGCCTGGTGGGTAAGATAAAGGGTCAGAAGGGAAACTGAGTCACCACCAGGCCCTCTGCCCACTGCCCTCTCAGAAGATGTCCTAGTGTTTGAAATAATTCAGACGTTCTGAACTTGAACAGACTTCCTGGAGCCCTGCAGGGCCCTCTGTAAGACATTGGGCAGAGAAAAAAACGGAAAGAGAAAGACCTGAAAAACTCCGCCACTACTTAGTCCAGGCAGCCGGCGGCCAGGGCTCCGGATGCATGCTGGTTAGCCCAGCCCAGCCCAGCCCAGCGGCACCTCCAGTCAACCCCCCGGGGTGCTGAGCCTCCTGGGATCTGGACCTGCACTGGAAGCCAGGCTTCAGCTTGGCACTGCTGCACCCTCCGCCCCCATCCCAGACACCCAACATCTCGCTTAGAATGACCCTGCGCGCCTCCCGGGTGGCAGGAGGGTGGGGAGAGGGGCCCTGTCTCCTCCCCCAGAACCTAAAGGCTCCACCCCGGCCCCAGCCTGGGAGCGCAGAAAAGGGGCTCCCGCCACTTTAAGGCCAGCGGAACCTAATTGCCCAGATTTCCCCGGCAGCCAGATAAACAGGGAGGCCGGCTGGCGCCAGCGAGAGGCAAACTGCACATTATCACCCCTTCCTCACCTCCAGGAGCAGCGCGGAGGAGCGGGCGGCGGCCTGGGGGCCGAGCGGGCGGGCGGGGCCGGGAAGCCCAACTTGAAATTGATCTCATTTCAAAGGGACAAGGCCAGGCCAGAGCAAAGGAAAACTTTTCGAGCCGGTCTAATTCCTCCAGTCCTGGCCTGGGAACCCTGTGTTTTCCTCTGAGCCTCCTCCAGTCGGTTAGAAGTTTCTCTCCCTCGCCCTCTCCCTGTCTCTCTTTCCCGGGCACAATTTGGATAATAGTACTTTACTGAATATAATTACAGAAAAAAAAAAAGTGGTGAAGCACAGAGCAGGAGATTTATCCCTAAGTTAATGGATACTTTCGGGGAGAAAGGAGCTCTATAAACACAGGTCAGAGCTGTGATTAAAGTATTTCTCCACATTTCCGTCCACATAGGCACCCACGAGCTCAGCTGCCTGTGCCCCAAACAGGGTGGCAGAGGGGGCCTCGGGACGGTGCCCGGAACACAGTCTGCCACCAAGGGTGGGGCCTCTACTGAAACCCCAGTTCTAGGGACAAACCAGCATGAATGGGGCAATCACAAGGGAGAAGGCCTGGAACCCCCAAACATGCAGATGGGAAAGAGGCACACAGAGGGGCACTGTACCCCAAATGGCACGTGAAGCTTATGGGCCTGAGCAGGCTGGTGCTCTGAACCCCAGTGGGTCCCCATTTGCCCAAGAAGGGGCCCTGTCACTGGGGCTTCCTGGAAGCTGGGAGTGGCAACATGGGGTGACTGCTGGTGCCCTGGGCCTGCTCCAGTGCCTGACCCGGCCTCTTTAGGGAGCGCACTCCTAATCAAGACTTGCCAGCTGAGCCCCAGCTATGCACGCACCCAGCCCCAGAGCCAGGCAGCCAGGCAGCCAGCCAGGCAGCAGCGGCTTCCCCAGCTGTGTCCCTGCAAAGGTGAGAGGGTCACCGTGTCCCACAGCAGCAGTCCCTGCAGCTGTCCCCAGAGTGAGTGATTTGGGAGCACCCCCCCCCCCAAGTGGCCAGCAAAGAGGCAGGACAATTCAGGGGGCTTTGCAGGCCCGGTGACAGCGCCTCCTTCTGGAGAGAGGACGGCAGCCCAGCCCCAAGGCTTGGTCCAGAATTAGCTACGCTGACACTGACCTGTAAGACCACAGAAAGGGGAGGCCACCAGTCCAAGGTCAACTTGCTAGTTCCAGGCTGGGCGGAGCCCAGGACCAGGTTCCATGGGTAACAAGAGGCCTGCAGCTGGCCAGCTGGCCCTCAGCCTGTCATTGCCCACTGCCACCAAACTCACATCAACACCTTGCCAGCTCCCAATTCACACAGCAGGAACCTGGGCAGGTCCTGTCTGCACTTGCAGCTTTCTCTGCTCCTCCCCTTCCTGCCCACCCACCTGAGCATGTCTGGTCCCTGGACACCCGGCCACCCCAGGACCGAGGCGTGGCACTCCTAGAGGTGATCTGTTACACACATACACAGCACTGCAGGAGGTTCACGCCATTGACCTGGCCCTGCCCCCTTCCCTTCCTCCCACCTCCCACCCCAGGGCTTGGCGCCTACTTACAGTTCCCATTCTGCCAGTTACAGCACAGAGTAAGTGCTCAACCAACACTCACCGGCCCACTGACACGGTGCGAGAGACAGTGCCTGCCAGGCCCTTCTAGAAGCGGAGTGTGCCTCACTGTCCATCTCCAGGGACCCGACCACCACACTGCAGTCACCTTCCCCAGAGACAGGGAAAAGACGGGGGTGACAGAAGGCAGAAAGCACCTTCCAAGGCCATTGTCAGCAAGAGGAACAAGGCACATGGGAAGCCAGTGAGGGCCACAGGCCAGGGACTGTCCAGGTCCCCAACATGGATTCTGGAGTGACCAGTGACCTGGAGTAGGCCCCCACCAATACCCCCTATTCAAGAACCACCACTGGGGGCACCTTTTCCCTTCCAGCCACCACCTGCCTCAACATATTCAGGACACCTGGGGTCCATGCCGAGCCCTGAATCCCCTTCCTCATAAGAGCCAAGAGACCGGAGGGTGCGGACTGTGTCCAGGGAGGACACAGGGAGGGAACTCGGAGCCCCCCCCCAGGGCCCTCAGCCTGTCACTCTGCCTGTCCCCTCTCAGCAAATCAGCCTGTGCTAAGGGACTTGTACGCTCCCTTTCCAGACACCTCTGCAGAGCAGAGCTTGGGGCAGGGGCTGCAGGTTGCTGCCTGCCAGGGGCCTCCCTGAGCCCTCACCTATGCTCCAGCACCTGTCCCCAGGTAAGCAAAGGGGTGGGGTGTGCAGTAAAGCCGGAGAACAAAGCAGAGGGCAGTTCTCTGGGGCAATAAAACAGCTGGCTTCCTCCCTGCTCTCGGATGCCTCCAGCACCTCCGCTCTGGAGGAAACCCGAACCCAGATGGGAGAACTGCTAGGATGGTGGCCACCGGTGGCACCGCACACCAAGGGATGCTGGAAAGGAGAGAGGGGTCGCCCTGCAACAGCTTTGCTGTCAAGAACACAACAGAGCGCGTGGAACAGCTCACCAACTCCTTTGACTCCGACCACAATTTGTCTACACAACTTACGGATCCTTGGACACAGAAAGGCACAGCAGGGGTACAGGGACACAAGCACACAAATGCTAGAAACCCAGGTACGGAAATGGGCGGCGCCCAGCTCTGACCGCTCCTTTACCTACCCTCCCCATTCAGGGTCTGAAGCTGAAGGCCAGAACGCTTCCCTGAAGCCGCACAGAGCAAACTCCAGTGTGTGCACCTTTTTTAGTTTTGCTGGAACCTTAACCTGACGTTGCCCTCTGCGGCTCATGCACGGACGCCCCCCTCCCCGGGGACTGCCACCCTCAGGGAGGCCGCAGCCCGGCCCGCAGGGTCCTGGACTCAGAGCCCAGGGCGCGGAAACTCGCGGGCAGGGAGGAAGCAATGGCTCCGCGTGCGCGCGCGCTCACCTGGCCCGCAAAGCCGACTGAAGTGGTAGGGGTTGCAGCACACGGTGGGGCCGTCGGCCGCTGCGGCGAAGCTGTGGCAGCCGCACAGGGGCTTGAGCTCCACGGCGTGCTGCAGGTCAGGCCAGCGGAAGAGGCGGCCGAGCAGCAGCTGCGGCGGCGCGGGCTGGCCGCCCAGGCGGAGGTCGGCGCGCGGCACCAGCACGCAGCCGCCCGGCACGCCGCCGCGGGACTCCACGGCCTCCAGCAGCGTGTCCAGCGAGCGCTCCTTGAGCCGCTTCAGCAGCGAGTACGTGACAGTCTTCAGCTCCCTCTCCAGCAACAGCAGCCGCGAGCGGCCTTCGCGGCTCCGCCCGCCGCCCGCCGGCTCCGGGCCCGCCCCGGCCAGGGGTTCGCCGGCGTCCTGGGGCGCGTCCGCCGCGGCGTCCCGCTCCGAGAAGAGACAGCAGGTCACCGTCTCGCAGTCACTCTCGGGCAGCCAGCCCGGGCCTCCTGGCTCCGCCACGTCCAGCGGGGAACCCCCAGCGCCGGCCCCCGGCTCCGGCACGGGCCTCGGGAGGCCCCCCGCGCGCCGGCGCCTGCCTGCGCCCTGGGCGCCGCGCGGTCCCACCGCGTCCCGAGGCCGCCGCAGGGCTACCGCGCGGACGTCGGGGCGGCCGCAGCCTGCGCCCTCTCTTGTGCGCGGGGCCAGCTCCGCTCGGCTGCCCAGGCTCCCATCCTCGTCGTCTCCTCCTCCGCCGGCGCCGCCGCCTCCGCCTTCCTCCCGGTCGGGGACCACACGACTTCGCCAAAGTCGCCGCACCAGCCCCGAGCGTTTGGACCTGAACATACGATATCCTTTGGCGCCAGGGGGTGGGGGGGGCGGCGGTCTCCGGTTACCGGGGGTCCGTTCCCTCAGCGAGGCGCCGGCTGCGCGGGCCGCAGCCCTGCATGAAGCTCCGCCGTGGGGCGCCGTGCAGAGCGCGCGCAGCCCCTCGTCGAAGTGGCGCCGCGGGGCCGCAACATGAGGGAGATCGCCGGGACGGGACGGCCGGGAACACGCGCGCTCCGAGCCGCAGCCCGCGCGGGGCCGGCGGCTGCACGCACCGGTGCGGCCGCGCTGCTCAGCTCCCGCCCCTGCGCGTCGGGGGCGCTGCAGGCGGCGCGCGGCTGGAGAGACCCCGCATGGGCCGAGGAGCCTCCAGAAGTTGTGCGCTGGTCCTTGAGCACAAAGCGCTCACACCGAAGCCCCGAAAGGCTCTGCCTTTAAAACGCAAGCGCTTCAGTACATGGGCTCTTCCTACAGACTCCGAAAGGCAGGCTTGCGGATACCCTCAACTCCCTGCAAAAAGAAAGGGGAGGGGAAAAAAGGAGGTGGGAAGAAAAAGAAATTCCAAACAAAACCCCAATCCCAGGGTTTGCATGCACGGAAGGCCAACTCGGTCTCAGGTCCCAGGCGCTAGATGCACTTGGAGCGAGTTACTCCGGAACGTGGTGTCAGCACAGGGCTGGGAGCTGTAAAAACCCCAGAGCTGCTGGGAATCCTTAATTAAAAATGCAGTCCGGCGAGGCAGAGGTCGCAGCCCGCCCCACTCTGCGCTCGGACGCTTCGGGCGCCGCGGCTGCCGAGGTCGCCCCCCTTGCCCCCGCCACCAAAGTGCCTCCCGGCGGCCCCGCGGTCCCGAAGAGGATCGGCGAGGCAGCGGCCAGCGGCTCTTTCTCTCTGCTCGGCTCCCTCGCTTGCTCCCCGGCTCGGCTCTCTCTCTCTTTTTTGTTCTCCTCAAACGCACAGTGAGGGCCCCCGGAGGAGCGCCGTGGAGTCATTGGCTGCCTCCCATCATATGCCAGTCTAGACACTTTGGCGGCTCCGCGGCGCTGATTGTTGCGCAAACAAGGTTTCAAGTTTCTTAACTCTTAAAGGAGAACACGTCCCATTGCAGGGCCCGAGGCTCCGAGGGGCCGGTTCCCGGGGCGGGCCGAACCCCGGCCCCCGCCCCCCGCCCGCCCCGGCACCCCCGCCCTGCGGCCTGACAGCGCTCGGGGCTCGCTCTCGGGCCATCCTCGGGCACCGATGCGCGCGAGCACCGGGACACGCGCGCGCACACGCACCCTGGGCTGCACGCGCTGCCGGCGTAGGCGCCTGGGCTCCGCACACCCACCGAGCCTCAGACGCGAACTGGGCGCCCGGCCTCCGCCGGCCTGGTGCGCGAACTTACAAGCACGCATTGCACTTCAGAATCGTGCAAACCCCCGCCCCAGCGCGGGCCAATAAAAATGGGCGTACGATCGTGTACTTTACTGCCCCGCGTCTCAAGGGAGCAGGGGCGACGGATAGACTGGGAGAGCGGGACTTTCTGCGGCGGCGCCAGGGCTGTGAAACCCCCTACGCAGTGTCGGGGGACTTGGGGCGCTGCGCGCAGCGGGGATTCAGGCTCGCCTAAAGCGGGGACTTGGTGAGGGTGAAGAGTGTGTCCTCGATGGCTCCCACAAGGCGTCCCGATTCCACGGGAAGGGCTGTGTTTTGGGAGTCGCTCTTCCCAGCAAGGGGAAACAGGGAAATGGGGGTGAGACGGGGACGGGGTTGGGACACCCGGCGCGGGAAGGGTTAAGCCCGCTCGGGCCCTGGAGCCGGCGCGGCGGGGTACCTCCTCGGGCGCGCTTGCTAGTCCGAGGGTGGCAAAAGTTCAAGCTTGTAAAGTCGGGATTGGTCCCGCGCGGAGGGGGAAAAAAGGCCTGGGCCCCCCTCCCCCCCCGGGCGTGGCGCCGATTGGCCGGGCCGCTGGGCCGGCACCGCCCTCCCCCAGCGCGCGGCGGCCCCGCCCCCTCGGCCCGGCGGCCCCGCCCCTTTCCGGGCAGGAGCCTGGCCCCAGCACTCAATGAAAGAAATTCCGCTACTCTCATTGGCCCGGGGCTGGGCGCCAGGCCCCGCGGGGCCCGGGGGCGCCGGCGCGCGGGGCTCCCTGGAGCGCCCACGATAGGGGTTGGTGGCGGGAGTGCGCGGCGGGGGCACCCCGGGCTGCCCGGGGCTGGGCGCGCGGGGGAAGGTCGCTGTCTGCAGGGAGAGGCCCAGAGCCTCAACCTGGGCCCAGGTACTGCGCCCCCGCGCTGGCCCGAGAGGCGATTGCCCTCCGGGGTGAAGAGTGGGACGAGAATCCTCCCCACACCCATCCCTTCCTGCTCTGGTCAAGTCCACATAGTCCCTTTGATCTGGGGTCCTGCTACCCAACACCCCGAAGACCCTCAGAAAGGGTGTCCAAGTGCACAAATCGCAAGGCAGCAAGCACCCCAAAACAAAATTATCTGCAGTCAGAAGTCATTCCTAGTCTGGGGACAAATTAAAGCATTTTAATTTCTTTTTGTTTTCTTAGACAAGATCTCACCACATATCTAGGCTGGCCTTGAACTCACTAGGTACTGTACAGCCAAGGCCGGTCTTGAACTCACAGCCATCCTGCCTCAGCCTCCTGAGTGCTGGGATCACAGGCCTGCGCCACCATAAGGGGTTAAACTCATTCATTTTAGCATACAAAAAGGAAACTGAACATTACATATGAGGTTCTTTGCTGCTTCAGGTACCCCGATTACATTAGCAGTGCCTGGCTGTTTACCAGGACTCCGTCACTTGCATCTCTTAACAGTATTATTTTCTGCACGTCCAGATGAGGAAACTGAGGCACAGGAGCCTGTCCATTTATTTCACCTTTGAAAGATGGGCAGTGGTGAGAGTGCAAATGTGCCCAAACAAGCAGCACACACCAGCAGGTGTGCCCACCCCGGCAGCTGAACTCGTGAGAGTCTGCGACCCTGCACACCTTGAGGACCAGGGTTTTCCAACTCTATGGGACCTGCAGGAACCACTTGTCACAGGGAGAGGGTGGCCCAGCTTGCAGCTAGTGGCAAAGGGGAAGGGGCATCAAGCACCAGAGGGGGTGGGGTTTCGAGGAGGGCACCTGTGGGGCCTCCCCTCGGGCAGAGGGGGTTCCAGGAGGCCCAGCTCATCCCACTGGGAAGATGTGCGCTGTGCTCCACCCCAGGCGCTTGGTGCCCCGCTGAGAGAAGGCCTGTGTTCCAGTTGTAGGTGCAGGAGACACCCATGCCCTGGCTGCCTTCTTCCCTGGGCACAAAATCAGCCAAAATGTGCCCTCTGCTCTTGCTCCGTGGGAGATGCAGCCCTGGGTGTGGAGATGCTGCCGGCCCCGAGAGCCATGAACCCGGAGTCCCAGCAGGCAGAGCTCTGCACTGAGCCCAGCTACTTCCCTCTGCTTCCGGTCACCCTGTCTAAGAGGTGGGGCAGTAGTTGCACTGCAGGTGTTGGGAAGTTAAATGGCAAGAGGCCAGAAGCTGCCCTCCTTGCCTGCCTCCGGGTGCCAGGAGGCATCACCAGGGCAGGCGGTGACTGTCTCCCCCAACACACCCTGTCCTGGTGTTCCCAGGCCTGGGCAGCCTAGTGCCTGACATGCGTGTGGCCACTAGAGGGTGCGTGTCATGGCCGGGCCTCCAGGTTGCGACCGTGGGACACCCAGGCTCCCGGACAACCAGGCAGAAACACGGGCTGCGGTGTGGAAAGGATGCGTGCGAGGAGGGGAGGACCCTGCTGCTCATCACCAAGTGACTCTGCCCTTCTGTGCCTGTCCTGGATCCCAGCGCCACCTCACCTCCCTCCCAACGTCACTACCAAGAGTTCGGCCTCCGTGACCCATTTTTGAGGAGGATGCAGAGGGTTAAGCACAGTAGTTTGTTGCGATCTCGTTGCTACTAGGTGGCAGAGGTGAGACTTGAACCCAGGACCGCTTGAGGTAAGTGTGTATTTTAACACCTGCTCCTAGGAAAGCACTCTGGTCCTTGGCCCTGGGGAAGCTCCACACTGGCTGGAAAGGCAAGAACGAAGACCACAAAGCAGCTGAATTATGCCAAGCAGAGCTTGCTTCCGGGTGGCGGGAAGGGGCAGGCTCGGAGGCCACTGCGTACATACAGACGTTGCGACCATCTCTTGGTGCCCCGGCTCTTTCATCTTTTATTTTATTTTGAGACAAGGTCATGCCACGTTGCCCAGGTTGGGCTTGACCTGCCTCAGCCTCCCAGGGTCTGGGATAACAGGCGTGTCTCGCCGTGCCCTGCTCATGGCAACGACTGGATGGCTGGGTGGGACCGTGGCCAAAGCTGTCTTCTAAGAATTACGGGGGCAAAGGACAGCAAGTGCAAGCCAGGCTCGCCTGATATGTTCCAGGACACCAGAAAAGCGACCAGGTCGAGAATTCCCAGGGAGACAGATTGTCACACAGGCCTCCTCGGGCCTTTGGGCTGTATTCTAAGTCGCTGAGGCAAGGAAGACAGGACCGGATTTCTGATTCGGCCTCGGCTTTACCAGGCTCCCCCTAAGGGCCTCGCGGGGAACAGCACACGGTGGGTCGTTGCTGTGGCCCAGGCTAGGGGGCGGTGCTGGGTTGGGCCAAGGTGGGATCCCGAGACCCAAGCAGCGCTGAAGCCCCGTAGGTATTATCCATCACCGCGAGACAAGAAGCACGCCTGGAACCGCAGCCCTCAGAAGGCTGAGGCAGGAGAGTGGCTGAGAGTTCGAGGCTAGCCTGGGATACGTATTGAGTTCAAGGCCAGGCAGAGCTATATAGTGGGACCCTGCCTCAAAAAAGAAAAAGTTACAAATACACATAATAAAATGTCCCCAACATCCTCCTGCCCCAGCTTCCCAGAGCCTTGAACCTGGGACCCAGGTGTGGACCACCATGCTTAGCTCCATTTTCAATATTAGCGCTAACCCAGATATTTTAGGGAATAGAATACAAAATTCCCATGTGGTTTTTTTTTTTTTTTTTTGGCCTTGTGTTTGTTTTGTTTGTTTTCTAACTTTTTGAGACAGGATCTTGCTAAGTATTTCCGGCTAGCCTCAAACTCTCAGTCATCCTCCTGCCTCAGCCTCCTGAGTGCTGGATTATAGATATGCGCCACCATGACTGGCTTCACATGAGTTTCCGAACCGATATGGGAGGCCATAGAAGAATACAATAGTCAAGCTGGGTGTGGTGGTGGAGGCCTGTAATCTCAGCCTCCCAGGAGGCTGAGGCAGGGGGATCAAAAGTTTGAGGCAGCCTGGGCAATTTAGCAAGACTCTCTCAAAAAAAATTTATATATATATATATATATCAGGAATTGAACTCATGACTTCGTGCCTACCAGGCAGGTACTTAAGCCACTGAGCCGGTGTGTAGCTCTATCATAGAAGGCTTAGCATACACTAGGTCCCAGTTCAGTCTTCAATACGACACCCACACATACTACACACACACACACACACACACACACACACACACACACACACACAATCACAGTCACTGTGAGCGGGCCCCTGTCCCCAGCCTTTTGGAGGAGGCTCCTTTTTCCAGCCCTCGGGTGGTGCAGGAACCCTCCGGGATCAGGGCTTGGTTTGGAGAGGTTGGCATTCAGTGCCCCTGGTTTGGAGAGGTTGGCATTGCCTGGAGTGCCCTCCACCCTCCAGTGGATCCCTGATGCAAAGAGAGTGGCCTCCCAGGCTGGCTGGCTGTGTGTCCCCCTTTTTCTTCCCCTTTCCACTCCATGGACCCAAACAGCAGCAGGCCTGCTCCCCAGAATACCCGGGGCTCCCTGCCGCTCCCGTCAGTGTAGGAGTCCCCATCTGCCCAGAAAGTCTGGCCTCCTTTTCTTTGAAACAAATGTTTCTTCCTCCCAGAGACCAGGCCCAGCCTGAGGCTCCCACACTCGGCGCCCCAGAAGCATCTGTTCATCCCTTCTTTCTCCTTCCCAGAGCTGGAAACAGTGCTCACAGCCACCCAAGAGACCAGAGCCAGGCCTGGTGGCAAACACGTGTCATCCCAGCCCTTGGGAGGCTGAAGCAGGAGGGTGGCTATGAGTTTGAGGCCTACCTGGACTCCGTAGTGAGATCATGTCTCTGAAAAATTTATTTTAAAAATGCTAATAAGAAGAAAGATATGAGTACCCTTTGCTTCATGAACATGATATCCAGCTAAAAATAAAATGGTGGACTAATCTCCAGCTGCTCAAAAAGACATAGACAACCTTGACGGAGAAGATGGAGACATAAAGGGACATGAAACGATGCAGACGATTTTTGCATCCATTTCTTAAAATGTATATGTGCCTGGAAAGACACATGATAAGCTGGTGAAGGTGGATTTCTCTGGAGGGGTCCTGGGAAGCCAGATGCTGCTGCATTATCTTTGTCTCTGTGCCCACGGGGGTTTTGTTTGTTTGCTTTTTAAAATGTGTTCTATCCAATAGGTCAGACTTGCACCTGAGACCAAATCTCAACAGTATCGAAGGCTCAGTACAAAAGGTGTCTCCTGGCTGGGTATAGTGGTGTGCACCTGTGATCCCAGTACTCTGAGAGGCTGAAGCAGGAGGATCTCAAGTTCAAGCCCAGCCCGGGCAACTTAACCACTCTGTGAGAGCTTGCCTCAAAATAAAGAAATTTTAAAAGGCTGGACTTCAATCTCCAGTGCTGCAAAAACTGAAACAAAGAAAGGGGGATCAGGGGCCCTTGCAGTTTAAGAGGCCCTTCAAAGACCCGGTGCCCAACAGCCCCAAATGTACAGTGGGGACCGGGCCCATCCCTGTTGGTGCTGTGTGTGCACCCAGCTCTGAACATAAGCAAGTGGGGACGCTCTGTGCCACTCATCCGGGGCTACGGGCAGAAGAAACCCAGGCAGGCTGCCTGGAGGAGGGGCTCTTTGAGCCAGGCCTGGGTGTGGAGAACAGGCATGGTGCAGAGGAAGTTGGGAGCCCGTGGCGGGGATCAGCTTCCAGAAGCCATTAGCATGGGGCCCTGCAAGGTACTGCCTCGGCCCCATGGGAAAATGGGGTGTCTCATGGCTGCAATGGCCGACCATTCTCCCCAGTAAGGTGGTGCTCTTTGGGGGGGGTTCAGGGAAGGTGAAGTGAGACCGATGGTGGGTCATCCCTGTCTGACACCGATAATGTCAGCGGTCAAGGACTTCGAGTCATGAGCAGCTGGCGGTGCCGCTTGCTGCACTGCTGCTTGTCGGGTTGAACTTGAACTTGCTCAAAATGAGCCCTGGCTACAAAGAAGGCCAGGACCCTTCCGACTGCGGTACTGTGGGGTCTGGGACCAGTGGGCCGGGGAGGCTGAGTCCCTTCTCCCTGCTGGCCTAGGTGGGCCAGGTCGGGAGGTGTGCACGGGAGTTGGCTGTTTTTAGAGACAAGGTCCCATGGAAAGGCACAGGCTGGCCTCAAGCTCACAGATTCTCCTGCCTCAGCCTCCCGATTACTGCCATCACCATGCCTGGCTAGCAATCAGCTGCTCAGGGCAGGGAAGACAGTTGCATTTTTCAACATTCCTGCTTGCAAACAGCAGCAGGGCAGCAAAGGGTGACACATTTTCATATATCGCTTCCTTTTTCTTGTGTGAAACATGCCACATGGATAGTTCTTTTGCTCTTTAACTTTTTAAAAATGAGATCACAGGAGCGGGACCCTGCCAGGCACTGCCTGTTTCTTCTTAGGGAACAAAAAAGCCAGCACAAGACCAGTGACAAATAGTAGCTGACACCGAAGTGTTATTGGCAGATTCTGAGCTCTGGCCTAGTGTGAGCAGCACATCTCCTTCTCCTCCCAAGCAATTGGGATGATTCCTTTCTTAGCCAGGCAAATTTTATCCAGGGTGGGGGAAAGACTTCCTTTGCCTGATCAGACCCCTTTGTACTTGGCATAGCCCTGTGACTATTTCTGTCCAGTGAGATGTGAGCAGAAGTGCTGTGTGAGACTTCTGGGAAGGCTGCATAACACCAGCTGCCTAGGAAGCATCTCCTTTTGACTTTCAACCTTTCCTTCTCCAGCCTAGAATATAGATGTGATGGCTGGAGCCCTGTAAGCCATTATGAACCATGAAGTGACCTTTGCGGATAGGAGGCACACACTGAGGGATGGAGAGCACCAACAGAGAGGAGCCTAAATCACTGACGCCTCCTTGAATCCAAAGATCCAGGCCTGGATCCCCTGCCTATCGAGTGTGTTTGCCGGCCTTGCTGAACTCTAGTGGAAAGAAAGGTATTCAAAGGAACTTCAAAAGGATCAGTTAATGTGGGAGTCAGTTTGCCATCTTGTGATCAAAGACTTGACCAACAACTTGCACAGGGAAAGGCTCGTGGTGGCTTATGGTTGCTGGGGTTCAGTCCATGGGTAACCAGCTCTGTGCCTTAGGCCTGTGGCAGGGTAGGAATATCATGGCAGGAGGGAGGGGTGGGTGAAAGCTGCTGACCTCATGGCAGCCAGGAAGAAGGGAGAAAAAGAAATAGAAAGGAAGGGGCCAGGGACAAAATAGAGCCCCTCCGCTACCATGGTCCATGAGCTTCGGCTAAGCCCCGCCTCCTGTTTCCTTCCTTTCCCAATAATGCCCCAACGGACAAGTTCATCAGTGGGCCCATTCACTGGGGAAGGCCACGGGTGTCAGAGTGTGTCTTGCAGATGCTGAAAATGAATCTCCAAGGTGACACAGTCCTTGACTTCATGGCTAGGAGGTGGCAGTGTGACCCTGGGTCACACTTGGCCCTGGCTCTGGAGGAATTTCCCAGTGCACAAGTTAGATGGGAAGGGGTCCAGAGGGAACTGTCCCAGGTGCCCCAAGGTGAGCACAGCACCCTGAGGGTGCATGATTTACAGCAGCTGCAGTCCCGGGCTCGCTGGTGGGTGACACTGGCATGGTAGGTCCACAGCACCAGCTGTGGGCACCAAAGCAACACGAGACTGGGCAGCCAAGTGCAGCCCGTGTGACAGCAGCTTCCTGTCCTGCTTCCATGTGGCCCCCACAAAAGGTACCCAGGGCGTGGCCATTATTCCTGAGCTCACCCCGTGCCTGCACACAGGGAGGCCCCTACCGGAAGCCAGAGGAGCGAAGCATGACCCATTGGGCTGGATGGCTCAGGCTGGAAATCAGGGGCCTTGTCACCCGCACCACGGGACTGTCTGGTAACAGTGGCCCTGTACCCTGAACACAGGCATCTGGGGGACACTTTATGCCGTCAACGTCTCGTTTGAAATGTGCGCCAATGCTGTTCGGGCCACTAGTATTACAGCCTGGCTCCCAGTGCAGAAAGTGAACGAGGGTCCAGACTGGGTGGCACTCACTTCACCCTTAGGAAGGAGGATAGGGAAACTAAGGCTGAGAATCAGTGACACCTCCCAGGGAGGTGAGATGGCTGGAAGAAGTCTCCTGCCTCTGCTCCCTCTTGTCACCCCAGAGGCACACATTGCCATGAATCCCCGTCCAAACCCTCCCCTCGCTTTGAACACACTAATCCCATCATTTTTGTCACCTTCTGAAGCAGTTCTGGACCTCCCCTTTCACGAGTGTCTTTCGCTGTGCTGTCCTGGCTGCTTCAAGGTCCTGAGTCCACTCAAAACGTTTACTTTTCACAGTCACTTTGCCTTTGGGGGAGACCCAGATAGTGCCCTATCCCGTGAATTAGGTGGATGGGGACGCCCCATGGTGCTCTCACCAGCCTGCCTTTCTGTTGGGTGGTGCTTCACAGCCTCACTTCCTAAAGACACCCACCAAAGGGGACACCCACAACTGCTGCAGGGAGCGGGCAGCGCGATGCGTTCAGTGTATTTGAAGACGGGAATATTTTGAGGGGAATTCACAGCAATGTGTCTTTCACTGTAATAATTTCTCAATTTAAATATTAACTATATTTTAACGACCCTTTGTACAAACCTCAGGCTCTCCAAGCCAGTTGTTCTTGGGTAAAAAGTCACCTTGAAACTCAGGAGTCACCCCAAAACAAAAACTCACATTATCGCTAACAAGGCTGGGGTCCAACTGCCCGCTGCTCGGGGCGGGCTCGGCTGCCGTGACTGATGATGGGCAGTCGGCTGGTGACAGGAAGGGCGGTAGCCGTGCGCCACCCAGCAGATGTTTCAGTCAGCTGTTCGTGGCTGCTGAATAACAAACCATGCAGCTGAAAGCAACATAGGTTTGTGAATTTCCCACCGTTTCTGTGGGTCAGGGATTAAAACGCTGCTTGGTGAGGTGCTCTGGCTCAGGGTCTGGGACACGGCTAACCAAGGTGTCGGGAAGACCAGCTTGGTCCCCTTGAGATGCCAGCTGGGGAGCACTGGCTGCCAAGTTCACTCCTGTGGTATCGGCAAGGCTTGGATCCCCACTGACTGCTGGGTGATGACGTCATTTTCTTGCCATGAGCCAAACTCTCCCAAGGGGATCCAGCAGGGGGCCCAGAAAGGGAGCCCTAGATAGAGCCTCGATTTACCTCAAGTTCCAGACACACTGACCATCGTGCCAGTCATGCAGCATTTTGTGTATTAGAGGCGAGCGTGTGTATTAGACGCACCTTGGGAGAGGAATATGCAGCGTGTTAGCACCGCAGGTGACAATTTCTGGGAGCCATGTCAGAGGCTTCCTGTCACGCCAGGCTCCGCCCTGCACTGGTGGCAGAGTTGGAGGGCAGCGGTGAAGTGTCGGTGTGTGTGGAAAGTCCTCTGCGGCCCAGGCTCTGAGCACAGACACTTGGCCAAAGCAAGTTGTAAGGACCAGACCAGAGGAGAGAGACGGGGACAGAGGCTCTATCCCTGATGGGGACCCGCCCAGTTTGTTCCTATGCTGGAGAATGGTGTCCACTTCTGCAACAGTACTCACGGTGCCCCACCTGTCCCCAACGTGCCCTGTGCTCCCCAGCCAAGCACATGGTGTGCACACCGCGCTCCTCCTGCACACCTCTGCCTGTCACCACCCTGCCAGTGGTCAACGCTCAACACATACCTTGTATCTGTTCCTTCTGCAATAAAATGCATAAACATCAGCCGGGCGTGGTGGCACAAGCCTGTAATCACAGCACTTGGGAGGCTAAGGCAGGAGGATCACAGCAAGTTCAAGCTACACAATGAGTTGAAGGCTATCCTGAATTGCATAGCAAGAACTTGTCTCAAAAAACAAAAGAAATATAAAATAATGACACAGACAATGGCTTAGGCAATACACATCCACTGTCTCCTCCTCCTCCTCCTCCGGTTATACAAGTGCAAATGGCTGTCACTGGCTGCAACTCGAGGAGTGGCAGGGCTGCCCACCTTGCAGGGGCTCCTGGACAATTCATTTTCCTGCCTCCTTCCTCGCCATCCAGGCCCTGGGAGCAAGGCTTGCACTGGCCTTGGCTTGTACTTGGTGAGCCCTGAATCTCATGCTTGGTTTGATCATCAGGGTGGTCAGTAATGCATACTTGTCTGTGTGCGTGGTGGATCGTGAGGGGCTCACTCTGGGGACAGTACCTGGCCCTGGGCCCTTTGTCTCTGGATCTTTCCAGCCCACCATGAGTTGAGCCCCTTTTGTCCCCCCCCCCCCCCTTCTGCCACAAAGTTTCTGCCTTGGAGCTCCCTGAGCATGGACTGAGCCTTTTGAAACCACAAACCAAAACAAATCTCTTCTCCTTTAAATTGTGGGTGTCAGGTGTTTTATCTCAGCCACAGAAAGATGGGATGCTCTCAACTTTGTGGCTGCCAGGGTCCCCATGGTTCCTTCTCAGAAGGTCTCTTCGACCTCTGAGTGATCTCATTTACTCTTCCCATCCCTGCAGGAAGTGTCACGGCGTTCTCATTCTACGACCTGAGGAGGCTAAGTAATCCCCAGAGTCACACAGGAAGGAAGGCTGGGGACGGAATTTGAACTCAAGCCTGCCCTACTTGAAAGCCAGAGTCCCGAACTCTTGGTCAGGTTTCCCTGATTGCTTCCTGTGGAGGGGTTACTTGCTGCTGTGTTCCCATAACTGGGCGACAAGAACCTCTTTTAACAGGTGTCCCTGAGGTTCCCATTAGGTCAGGCCGACTCAGTTACCAAGATGGTAAAAGCTCTCTCCTTCCTTTCTTCCTTCCTTCTTCTTTCTTTCCATCACTAGGGATCCAACAAGCGCCCAGGGTGTTCTACGTGAAGTCACACCCCCCCAGCCCTTTTTAATTTTTAGACAGGAGCTCACTAAATTGCCCAGCCTGGGCTCAAACCTGTGATCCTCCTGCCTCAGCCTCCAGAGTAGCTGAGATTACAGATGTGCACCACCTCACCTGGCCAGGATAACTCTTGCGTGACCATCCATTGCGTAGCAGGTCCTTCACACGCCCTGGCTGAGGCAGGTGCTGCTTCTACTTGCAAACTAAGGAAACTGAGGCTTGGTGGGTTCAGACTCACTAGAGTTGGTGTGGGGAGTCAGTCCCCCACATCCCAGCCACCTCCTGGAGCCCTGAGGGCCTCGGCCTCCATCCAGTGTGGAAATAGAATCCATCACTCTGAGCTGGGGTTATGGGAGCCCCAGCTCTGTGCCGGTGTGAGTCCAGGCAGGTGACTGACCTCTGTCTCACCTGCTGTCACCTGTCACGGCAAAACCTGGCCCAGGGGACTGCTAGGTCCTAGGGGGCCAGGACGCTGGAAGAGTGAGCTGTCGTCGGCCCCAGCCTAGTCACCTGAGGGTCGCTCGGTGCCTAGCCCACTGCAATCTTGTGGGCATCTCCCTGGTGGGAAGCCCGATTCCAGACCTCCTGTGTGGATGCCGTGTGGAAGAACACAGATCCACTCTCAGAAAGACGCTGGGAGCTGGGAAGCCATGCGCCCATGTTGACCAGGAACAATCCTTCCAGAGCGGTTGACATTGGGCAGGGAAGCAGAACCCCCTCCCCGCCCCAGAGGAGCCCGGTGGCCTCCCCCATGCTGGTCCCGGGGAGCAGGGCCCGAAGCTGTCCACTTCCTCCTCCTCCTCCTCCCGTGTCCAGCCCCTCCTCCCGGGGCTGCCCGTCTGCAGGAATGCGATGCTATCTCGGCAAACAGACAGTCTGTTCCCAGAGGAGACAGGACGCCTCTGGGAGGCGGGCCTCTCCCCAGGCTGGGCCACAGTAAACACCAGGCCTGTGCTGTTATCAGTTCGGCCCAGTGTGACGGAGACAGTCTGCCTGCCCGGAGCCACTGCAGGCGATAAGCGGGGCCGTCCGGGGCTGCAGCCTGGATCCCGCAGTGGGAATCTCAGGGTGGCCCTGGCATGGGGCCTGAACACCTCCAGCAGGGCTGGGGGCTGAGTGGGGGGCTGGATGCCTGCACTGTGACTGCGTGAGTGCTCAGAGGAGGACGCCAAAGCCGGAGTGGCCAGATCCCAGGGTCCAGGGGTCCAGTCTGCAAAGCCTCTTTTGGTCTCAAACAGACTCTGTCCCTCTGTGGCCTCTGCAGACAGGCAGCACTTCTCCTTGACTGTTTCCAAGTCCATGTGCAATGAAATGAATTAATGAAGCCTGGCACAGTGGCGCAAGCCTGTGATCCCAGCACTCCAGAGGCTGAGGCAGGAGGGTTGCCTGGGCTGCACAGTGAGTTCAAAGCCAACCTGGACTACATAGCGAGACTGTCTTGAAACCCCCAAGTGAGTAAATAGGATGAATGTATGCACGGGGAACACTTCCTGCCAGGCCCAGCAAGCGCCAGGGGCAGCAGAGCAGCGCCCGTTATCCATGCAGTGGTGCAGTGGCCCAGGCCTGCGGCAGTCGTGGCCATTATGTCCTGGGTCTCTCCAGTGCCTGGAGGGGTAAGACTGGCTGCATAGCGTCCCATCAGTCCCATCTGACACAGGAAGGGACTCCACACAGCTGGGCCAGGTGATCCCCAGACCCTCCCTTCCCCACCCAGCCTCAGCCCTCATGCGGAGCCAGAGCTCGGAGGACATCACAGTTCCATGCCTACTTGTCTCTGGGGCCTCAGGGCAGAGTAAGCTCTTGGGAACTGGCAGGCTGCCACAGCACCCCGGGGAACTAGCAAAGGATGGAACCCCAAATTGACCAGTGCAGCCAGGGAGCCCCAGGAGGAGCCGTTGGCTGGGAGTTGGGCAGCTCTGGGTGCTATCTCTAAGTCCACAGTGACCTGGGGTCATCAATCCCCGGTTCACAAAAACACAAGTAGGGGACCCCAGTGAGCAAACTCTGTTCTTTCTTCCTCGGCGCTGTCATAGCTGACAGACTGAGCTCCCTGGGGAAAGGATAGGGTTTGCGTCACCAGGTGACCACCCTTGCCATATCCAAAGGGGCCACCCATAGGGATAAGTCAGACACACTGCACACACTTAAATCCCAGGGATGGGCTCCTGCTGGAGGAAGAGAGAAGAATGAGCTGGGCATGGTGGTGTGCACCTGTAACCCCAGCACTGGGGAGGCTGAGGCATGAGGATCTCTATGAGTTCAAGGCCAGCCTGGGCTACAAAGTGAGTTTAAGGTCAGCCTGAACTGCATAGTGAAACTCTGTTTCAAAAAGACAACAACGAGAGACAGCGAGAGAGACAGAGAGAGACAGAGAGAGACAGAGAGAGAGAGAGAGGAATGAGCTGAGCATGGTAGTGTTCGCCTATAACCCCAGCACCCTGGGAGGCTGAGGCAGGAGGATTGCAAGTTTGACTCCAGCCCAGGGAATTAGCAACTTAAAGACATTCTGTCCACAAGGACAGCCAGGCAGGTCAGCGTGAAAGGCTTGCGTGTGTAGGACATGTTTGGGGTGATGGCCTAACCGGGATTCCGGAGCAGGGTTCCAGCACGATCCGACTTGTTCTCTCACGGCCCTCCACCCATGATGCTCAGCGTGGGAACCAGGGTGGGAAGCAGATTCTAGAAGCTCCGGGACAGAGGGCGGCGTCGGGGCCAACCGGAGCTAAGCAGAGAACACACGTGGTGAACAGTGCTGCGTCTGCCCGAAGCCACGCAGCTGCGAGGAGGGAAGGACAGCCAGGGCCCAAGCCCTGCTTTCAGGGGGAAGCAGTCAGGGCGCTCAGCAGGGGGCCCTGTGGGCGGGGCGCAGGCAGGAAGCGCAGAGTGGGCGGGGCCGTCACTGCCCAGACCCAGGTGGCCACACACTCTCTCGCTACCCCCTGCAAGCCCGGCTACCTGGGCCCTGATTCCCAGTCACCGCCGTGCTCTTGAAAGGCCTGTGCCAGGCAGATGCCAAAGGAGATGCCCGCCGGATGCCATGGCAACCCAGACTCAGGATGCTGGACTCAGCTCAGAAACACTCCTACCCAAGCCACGGCCTTCTGGGCTTTCGCCCCAGCCTACGAATTATACAAGCTGGGGTCTTTGCCCTGCTGTGCTCAGGGGCCTGGGGGCTGGCGCTGTCTCTGCCCACACCTCCCCAGCTCTTGCCTCCTAACAGACCTACCCCGCTGCCTTCCCTCACGCCGCCTGTTTCTAGGCCCTGTTAATGCAGTGCCCTGTACCTGAAATAGGCTCCCCTCTAACTCCCAGAGTTGTCCCTTCCCGGCATGCCGTGGGCCTCGCCGGTCTCCACGAAGTCCTGGTCTCCACTTGTGCCCAGGGTTCCTGTCCCCCAGATTCACACACTGAAACCCCAATTCCCAAAACCTCACAATGGGACTCCATTTGGAGACCGGGCCTTTAAAGAGGTGACTTGGGGGAGCTGCGCATGGTGGTGCAGGCCTGTGAGCTCACCACGGTGGGAGACTGAAGCAGGAGGATCACACCTTCTGGCCCAGCCCGAAACTTCAGAACTTAGCAAAATAAAAAAGGGTTGCGGAAGCAACTCAATGTGAAGACCCTGGTTCAAGCCCCAGTGCCACAAATAAGTAAAAAAAAAAAAGGTGATTAAGGCAGGTGGAAGCCACTGTGATGGGCCCCGAACCAACTGGCGGTGTTCTTAGGGCCTCTGGACACAGCGCACCACCAGGGACAGGAGCTTCGGAGAACGTCAGGCGCGGCCGGCCGGCCAGCCGGGAGAAGCCACCGCGAACCGTGGAAAAGGGCGGCCGGGGACACCGAGCCTGCTGACACCGAGGCTGGGTTTTATTATTTCTTCTGTGACCCATGGCTTCTGTAGATGTGTGTTACTCAGTTTCTAAACAGTTACACATTTCTTCTTCACCTATCTATTACGTTCTGCTTCATTCATTTTGAAGTATGGTGATACAGTGCATAAACACAGGATTATTATCATCTTGGTAAAATGACTTCTTTATCGTTACAAAATAGTATGTTAATACCTTTTCTGGTATTAAGATAACCACTCCAGCTTTCTTTGATTTGTGCTAACATAGCATAATTTTCTGTGCTTTTACTTTTAATTGATTTTTAATGTATACTTAAAGTAGCTTTTTTTTTTTTTTGGTACCGGGGATTGAACTCATGACCTTGTGCTTGCCAGGCAGGCGCTTGTATCACTGAGCTAAATCCCTGGCCCTCTTTCTTTTCTTTTTGATACAGAGTCTCACTGTGCAGTTCAGGCTGCTCCTGACCTCACTTTGTAGCCCAGGCTGGTCTCAAATTTGCAGTGATCCTCCTGTCTCAGCCTCCCGAGTGCTGGGATTCAGGTGTGCATCGCCACACCCAGCTTTGTTGTGTTTTCTTGAGACAGGGTCTCACGGCTTAATTCAGACTGGCCTGAAACTCACTATGTAGGCCAGGCTGGCCTCAAAATTGCAACGATCTTACTGCCTCAGCCTCCTGAGAGCTGGGATTACAGGGGCCACCATGTCCAGCCGAAAGTAGGCTTTTTGAACACTGCATTCGTTATACATTGCTCTTTTAATCCAATCTAAAATTGCTGGTTTTTAACTGAGTGTTCACATTGGATCATATTGAATCTTGATTATTGACATGATGGGGTTTAAACTTATTATTTTGTTATTTTGCTACTTGTTTAATGTTTGTTTCCTCTGTCGAATGTTCCCTTTTCCTTCCTGTCTGCTTTTTTGTGACTGTACAGGAATAGTTGTGTATGCTGCTATTTTCTCTTTCACTGGCTTGCTAACAGCGGCCTTTCTTGTGTGTCCTTTGCCTCTGCCTAGACTCCATCCCACTCCATGCAGCCAAGCATTGGCACATGATGTGTTATAAACTCTACAAAACATTGTTATTATTTCCCCTTGACAGTTTGTTATAAAGATGCAAAGTAATAGGAAAAACAGTCTTAACTCTCGCCTGCCCGCCCAGCCATGTAGTTACCATTTCCAGATTTGCTGTTTGCCTATTTGGCTGCTGACACTAAGGACTGAGCCAGGCCTTAAACATGTTTAATGCACCCTCCAGCATGCTGCACCCCTGCCCTCCTTGTGGACCTCATCCCTGGTGTGGATCTAGGTTTCTGTCAAGCATCACATTCCTTCTGCTTAACAGATGTCCTTTAACAATCTTTTTGTGGTACTGAGGATTAAATTTGGGGCTCACGTGTGCCAGGTAAGCACTTTATCACATCCAGCCCTGTTCCATTTCAAGATCAGGGTCTCACTGAGGTGCCCAGATTGGCCTTGAACCTGCAATCTTCCTGCCTCAGCCTCCCAAGTAGCTGTGATTATTAGGCATGCACTCCCATCACAGCCACAAATCTCTCATTGGTCCTACCTTTTCTCTTCTTTCCTTAGGGGGTTCTGGTTACAAATATTCTTGGCCCCTTGAATTTGTGGTCCCTATAGTCATGAATGCCTTGCTCATTTTTCCTAATTCATTTTTCTCGCTGTGTTTCTTTTTGTACTGTTCCTTTTCCTGTGTCTTGAGGTTCACTATGCTTTTCTTCTACAATATCAAATTTGTCTTTAATCTTTTCTCAAATAAATGTTTTTAATCCCTAGAAACTTGCATTGGATGTTTTCTTGTGTGTGGTTTCTATGTCTCCATTTTACATGCTCAGTCTTCCTTTTGGCTTCTTGAATGTTTGGAAACCAATTATAGTAGCTGTCATAACTTCTCTTCATTATGATGCATTAATAACACTCTTTTTTTTTCTTTCCTCTCTTTTTTTTAGTACTGGAGATTTGAACTCAAGGGCTTTCACCCTGAGCTACATCTCCAACTATTTTTAACTTTCTGTTTAGAGACAAGGTTTCACTAAGTCACTAAATTGGGCTGGAACTTGGAATTGTCCTGCCTCAGCCTCCCACATGGCAGGAATTTCTGGCTTGTGCTAATGACCCACATTTCATTGTGTGTTACATCTTCTTTCTTGTACAAATGCCTGGTGATTTTGAGTAGGTGCTATCCATAGTGCTGGGGACAGAACCCAGGTCCTTGTGCATGCAAGAAAAGATCTCTACCACTGAGCCACATTCCCAGCCCCAGCATCATGAATTTTGTCATTAGTTAAAATCCTTTTGTATTTCTAAAATCATTATGAGATTAAGTCTAGGATGAGGTTGTGTTGCTTGGAAAGTTTGATCCTTTTAGTTCTTGGTCAAAAGCTTTATTAGGTAGGACAAAAGGAGCATTTAAACCAGGCGTGATGGCACAAGCCTGTAATTCCAGCACCTGGAGGCTGAGGCAGGAGGATCGTTGTGAGTTTGAGACCAGCCTGGGCTACAAAATGAGCTCAAGGCTCAAGGCCTGAACTACACAGTGAGACTCTGTCTCAAAAACAAAGACAACAAAGAGAGAGAGAGAGAGAGAGAGAGAGAGAGAGAGAGAGAGAGAGAGAGAAGCATTTAGTCCCGGCTTGTCGCCTTACTATGGAGAACAGGGCTTTCTTGGTTTTCTAAGAGCAGTCCCTGAGCAGTGATGGTTTAGCTCCTGGCCAGGAACAGGTATCTCCTCCCCCACACCCTCACCTGCAGACCCTACTGCCTTGACTTCCTTGGACTGCCAGCTCCTCTCCTCACCTCAGGGCCACTAACTGGCTCCCTCCTGACTCTGCATCCTGCTTCATGACCCAGAAGTGCTCCTGTGACCCAGAAGTGCTCCTGTGACCCGGAAGTGCTCCTGTGACCCGGAAGTGCTCCTGTGACCTGGAAGTGCTCCCATAGCGTGGAAATGCTCTCTGGGCCATGGATTGGGACAGCCAGAGATCATGTCCTTTGTTTTCTGAGGTTTTCTTTTGTTAAGAGATCATTGTCCTTCGCCGTTTGCTATCCAGTGTTGTACAGTTATGATTCTTTTTATTGATCGGGCTTTTTAGTTATTTCAGATGATTGGGTAAATCCTGTTCCTATGATCCAAAAGTGTCAACAGTCAAAAATTTAAATTTATGGTGCTGCTGCATGGTGGTACAAGTGTGTGATCCCAGCAATTGAGGCTGACACAGGATTGCAGTGAGTTCAAAGCCAGCCTGGGCTACATAGTGAGTTCAAGGCCAGCCTGCACTAGCTAGGGAGACCCTGCCTCAAAAAAGATCTTAAAATAACATTAATAAATAAATTAATGTGTGGTGTTTTGTTTTCTTTGGTTCGGTTCGGTTTGGAAATGCAGTCTTGTTATGTAGTTCAGGATGGTCTTGAACTCACTATGTAGCCCCAGCCTCAAACTCCCAGCCATTCTCCTGCCTCAGCTTCCTGAGTGCTGGAATCATAGGTGTGCTTCATCACACCTGGCCCAGAAATTTAGATTTAAAACAAAATAATACTATTTATAATAGCATTAAAATGATAAATATAGATAAATCTGTATAAGGACACTGAAGAGGGCACAGTGAAAAGTACAAAATTTTTGCCATGAATGGTAGCACAGGCTTATAATCCCAGCACTAAGGAGGCTGAGGCAGGAGGGTTGCTGTAAATTCAAAGCCAGCCTGGGCTACATAGTGAAACCCTGTCTCAGAAAACAAAACAGATGAACAAACAAAAAACAATGGATTACTGTAAAAATTGAAAGAAATCATAGGAGCATATCTTTGTGATTTTAGTTTAGACAGAGATTTCTTGTATGCATGCTAAAAGTAGAGTCAACACAAGCAGAAAAGGAGATGTTGGATTTCATAATCATAAGAAGTTCCACTCCTAGCAGACATAGTGAAGAGAACGCAGAGATGATCACAGACTGGGAGGAAATGTGCAGATCGGACACTTGGGAGAAGACTTGTGGGCACAATCTACAAAGAGCTGTCAAAACTCAATAATAACTCACTGAATAAATGGGCAAGGATCTGAATAGATACTTTACCAAAGGAGGCGTGTGTGTGATAAATAAGCAAAGACATGCGGTGTTACCAGTCGTTAGGAAAATTAAACCACAGTAAGATATTACTACATATTTCTCAGAGCACCTCAAGCCGAAATAGCACGATATCACTGAGTATCGGCGAGGACACCAGGAACGCAGATCCTCTTATCCCGCTGCCTGGGAGGAAAATGGTCCAACCACGATGGAGAACAGCTTTGTGGGTTCTTTAAAACGTTAAACCAAAAAGAAAAGTCCAACTATATCTCCTATTTGGTCTGGCCTCCATTTCCTAGGTATTTACCCAAGGGCATGAAAGCTGGTGTCCAAGTAAAGAATTGTACGTGAATATTCATAGCAATTTTTTGTTGCTGTTTTTTTCAGACCGGGTCTTGCTCTGCAGTTCAGGCTGGCCTGGAACTCACAGCAATCCTCCAACCCCAGGCTCCCAGGTGCTGGCATGACAGGGGTGTGCCACCGTACCAAGTGCAACTTTATTTATAATAGTAAAAAACTGGAAACACTTTAAGTGCCTGTAACAAGTGAATAGATGCAAATATTGTGGGCTAGTCACACAAGGAAATACTACTCAGTGGTTAAAAAGGGAACAAACACATCAATGTGTGACGCAATGAATCTGAAAGTAATCATGCAGCACGGAAGACACCTTATGAACAGAGGTACATAAAGATCTATATCAAATTCTTGGACATGCAAATTAAATTACAGGGACATAAAACAGATCAGTGGTTGCCTAGGGAGCGGGCAGGGGTGGGGGCAGATGCAGAGAGGGCAGACAGGATTACAGAGTCAAGGGGACACTTTGAGCAATAGGGTCCCAGTCTACTTTTCTGATTACAGTGATGGTTTCACGAGTGAACACGTAAGTAGTTTATTCCATGGCAGCTGGACCTCAGACAGCTGGATTTTTGGTTCTGTTTGACTTGGGTTTTTTTGAGTCAGGTCTTGCTGATCAGTCCAGGTTGGCTTTGTACTCACTGTGCTGTCTGTCCCGTGCCACCCCACTCCCCGCCCTGGACTCCTGGCGATCCTCCTGCCTCTGCCTCATCAGGCACACACAGCACCAATCCCTCATGGCTTTAGAGCTGGATTTCTGTTTTAAAAGCTGACTTGGACTCAGCTCCCAGCACCTTGAAGGAGGGGCGCCTAACCCACAAAGCCGGAGACGGTCAGGCCCGAGCTGGGCTGGAGCAGGACGCTGCAACCCAGAGCCTCGTGAATTCCTGCCGCCGCCTCCCCGAGAGTGGGGGCCCTGCCTTATCTCCAGCCGCCTTCTCCAACATTCTTCCATCCTCCAAGGCTCCAGCCCGAGAGGACTTCCTGCGACTGGGCAGGGCGGCCCGCGGAGGCTGAACAATGTCCGAGTGAGGCCCGGCTCCAGACCGCTTCCCTGGTCTCCGGCGGTGTGTCCCCCACCCCCAGGGCCACCCGGCGGGAGGGCGTCGCCACAGCCGCCACCGCACTTTATTAATAAAGAAACCCAGGATGAGAAAAGTGCAGGGTCACAGGGGCCCAAGCTGAGGGGTCTTGCAAACCCAGCCCGTCTGCAGCTCCAGCGAGGGAGGGACCTCTTATTAAACCCAGACCCTAGAGCGAATCGGATTTTTACTGTGGTTATTGGTGGTAGTAGTGGCAGTGCTGGGGATTGAACCCAGGACCTCTACAGCCCAGCCTTGTTTTATTTTGAGACAGTGTCCGGCTAAGTCACTTAAGTGCTCAGGCTGGGCTTGAACTTGGGACTCTCCTGCCTCAGTCTCCCCGAGTGCTGGAATGACTGGCGTGCGGCACCATGCCTGGCCTGTGGTTATTACTGACTTTATTTGAAGTTTTCTTGTTTTGTCTGGGGGCAGGACTCTTCCTCTCTAAAACTGAAGTTCTCATGGCAAAGCAGTCCTATTTTCTGGGGATCTTTCAGGGGGATACCCTAGTTTTATTGCCAAGAATATGAAGACCCCCTGAGAGGCCAGATTACGGGTCGGGGCTGCCTGCCGGGAAGCCGACTTGGGGTGCAGGCCCTGGGGTCAGCCTGGCGTGGGGTTACGTGCGGCCTCTGGCGTCCCTCGGGGTGCTGGATGGACGCTGGCTGTTTTCGTTGGGAGTCACCTTACTTTATCAAGTCACAAGTCCCTAGTCATCCCCAGCCCCAGGCCAGCTCCCGGCTGTCCCTGCCCGGCTTCCTGTGGCCCCATATTGTTCCCTGCCCCGCCGCCTTAGGGACGTTTTGTCTCCCTGCCCCTGGCGACTGCCAGCCGCTGGGAACAGGAACTGCACACGGGCCGGGGCCTTTCCCAGGAAGTCGCGCAGGCCACGAGGGGACGTGTGGCGCGGCAGGCCTGGTGGCATGGCCTGGACGCAGCCCCTGGCCCGGCTGTGACAGCTGGAAACTGAACTCAGCACCTGGAAAGCCGGAGCAGGTGACGTGGGGTGAGCTGGGCTGGGGCTGCCTTGGGGGCTTCTCGCCCCGTGTTTCATAAATGCAGGCAAAATCTGCCCCTGATGAGGCAGCCGGCCATGCGAGTGGATGGCATGAAGTGTTTCGGAGTGGAGTCGCCTTTCGGGAGTTTTCCCTCCTCCAAAGACACCTGGCTGGAGCCGGGATCCGGTCACGACTTCCTCCCAGAGAAGCAACAGCCAGCCAGCGGTGACAGGAGCCCATGACAGGTGGGGTTGGCTCCAGTGTCCCTCTCAGCAGAGTGCGAGGACAGGGCTCGGGCCCCAGACCTGAACCCACCAGGCTGAAGCGCAAGGTGCACACGTCCACACGGCCACGCACACCCGCTCCTTCTTGTCCCAGGTGCCCCTGGAGTCACACGCAGGAACTTGAGACAGCCCCGCTGTGCAGACCACGCGTCACGGACCCCCTGCACGCACCGGCACACGCACACCCCAGAGCAGCCATGGAAATGTTCACCACCAGATGGGCGCAGCGGGCTGCAGCTGTCGCCCCAGCACTCAGGAGGCTGAGGCAGGAGGATCGCCAGGCCAGCCTGGCTGTATATGAGGAGGAAACGTGACCATGATCATGAGGAGGGAGCCCTCAGAGCCCTGTGACCCCAGCTTCTGTCGGCACCAGCACCGAGAGTAGCAGGGTGTGCCTCGGTGGTGAGATAGACCAGCTTCCTGCAGGTCCATGTGCCGGGCGACCCGGGACAAAGTCCCCCCTCCACACCTTCGTTTTCTCAGCTGTAAATCAGGGATAAGAACTGACCTTACAAGGTTGTGGGAAGAAACGATAAATTAGTGCTTCCAAGGACTCCGGTGCGATGTTGGGGGATGCCAGGTACCTATGCAATCCTACTTCCTCTTCTTTTCAGCTCCTTAGGCCACGGTTTTGCTGTGTGACCTGAGGTGAGGTCTTGCCCTCTCTGGTCTCCAGCCTCCTTATCTAAAGGGAGCCCTGAGGCCGCACAGCAATGGGCTCTCAGCAGGAGCTGGTGGGCCGCAGGAGCCCACGAGGTAACCAGGGTGATGGCCTGGAATTTCCTGAGAACCCAGGCATCAAGGTTTGAGGGGAGCAGGAGGGCTTGGGGAGCGTCACCTTTGTCAGCCACCGAGGCTGGTATTTGAAATATTCCTCTGAACAGCAGAGGCGCTGGGAGGTCCAGCCACGGTAGGAGAGATGCGGTTGCCCGGGAAACCATGTTTTCACTTTTCTGTGTGTGGGTTGGGGGGGGGACCAAAGGAAGGGCCTGGGGTGTGTGAAGGGGAGGGAGGAAGCTCTCAGGGGAGCTGAGGGGAGCAGAAAACAAGGGAACTGAGGTATAGGCCCTCAACGCCCAGGCAGGTGGCAGGCCTGGGGTTGCCAAGGTGCCAGCGCCAGTGCAGATTCCCAGGCCGGGCCCTGGAGCCACTTGGGTGTGGAGGAGAATCCAGCTCCCGGTCAGGAGTGCTGGGAGGGTTCAGGGTGCCACACAAGAAAGGAGGGTTATGGGGCCAAGCGCCTTTGTCCCCTGAGACAGAGTAGGACCCTGCGTCGCTCCTCTGCATCAGCAGCGAGGCTGAGGCAGGCAGGACAGGCTCTGGGGCAGGACAGTCACCCTGCACATCCGGTTCTCCTGCTGCTGCAGTTGGCTGGGCTGTAAGAGGACAGTGACACCTATTATGGCCTCCTTGGTCATCACTGTGGGGAGTGACAGTGCCACGTGAGAAACACGCTCCTCCGTGCTTGCCTTGGAGTGTGCACATCCCTGGGGACCCCAGCCCACCCTTCCCTTGCCACTCCCCACCAGCCCGACACCCTCCTCCTGGTCTACCCTGGACTCCCGCACCAGCCTCCCCTGTCCCCGTCCCAAGGTGGCTACACGATCTCTCACCCGTGGATCCTGATACCACCTGGGCACGGGTGACCTCAGACACCCAAGGCCTGCCAGAGTGGCCTACCCCAGAAGGCCTTACTGGAGTGTCCTGCCTCCCCCAGGCAGGGACACTGTCTCGGGCGACCCGCAGCTGCAGGCTCCTTGAGCCAACATGGAGGAGCCATGGAGGCCTCAGAAAACCATCCGCCCACATCACCCCCAGCTTCCTGCTTCTTTCCGAGTGCAGTGGTGTGGCCCGTACCCCCAGCACCCCCAGAGGCTAGGCAGGAGGGTCACAGGTTCAAGCTCGGTCTGGGCAACTGAGGGACTTAGTGAGACACTGGCTAAAGTAAAAAACAAAGAGGGCTGGGGGTAGCTCCGTGGGGAGGGCTGAGTTCAGTCTCCAGTGCCCGCCAATAAAAGGCCGTGGTGAGGGGATGCACTGGGGACAGGACTTCTGACCACAGCCACTTACAGATGGACCCTCAGGCTGTGACATCCAAGCCCACTAACCCACAGGGGTCCGGGGCTGTGGTGCTGGAAGGTACAGAAGGCCAGGACGCCAGTGGCCTTAGAGGGACACTAGTCCACCTTGCTGGGCCACGTGCTTGGCAGGGCACAGTTGTGTGACCAGAGCTCAGAGCAGGGTCTAAGGGCCTTGCAGGAGCCAGCTGAGGGTCTTCTTTGTCTTATTTGTTGTTTATTTGTTTTGAGACAGGGCCCTGCTATGCAGTTCAGGCCAGCTTTGCACTTACTAGGTAGCCCAGGCTGGCCTAAAACTCTCAGAGATCCTCCTGCCTCAGCCTCCCAAGTGTGGGGATTACAGGCATGTGCCACCATGCCCAGCTCCTCTGGTATTTTTGAAGGGTGGTTGTTGCTTAGAGAATGAGACAGCTGGTTTAGGGGGCACTTAGCACTGCAGACATTTATTGCTACAACTTTAAGTCACCATGGCCACACAGATGCCCAGACTCACACCTGACTGCTTGCTTGCTTGGCAGATTTTACGACAAAGGTCTTCCAAGCAGTCGGGGGGCAGCACGGCCTCAACCTGAGCTGTGAGACCTTCCCAGGTCACTTCGCCTCTCTGAGCTACAGCTTTGTCATCCTCGGACTTGCATCTGGGTGTCCCCTAACCCCTCCCAAGTGGAAGCCCGGCTTCTGCTTGCTCCGGAGCTTCCAGACCGTCTACGAGGGACGTGTACTCCTTATGTATAAAGGGACTTCATGAGCACATCCAAAGGGGCAGAGGAAAGTTAGGCATAGGGTGTCCCTTGAAGCCATTCTAGGGGAGTCCCTGGCTCCTACCTCCTCACCATGGCTCCAGGGTGGCTCACAGTCCTCAGGCACTCTCTCTCCCGGGCACTTTTGTCTTTGCTCTTCTACCTGAGAACTCCTGCCCATCCCTCAAAGCCTGCTTTTTATGGCCCCTTTGTCCTATGAGCTTACCAGCCCACCTCACTGCCCACAGGACTGTGGTCCCCCTCTATGTGCTTATCACATCTCCAGGCCGTCTGTCCCAGCAGTCCCTTGAGTGCTGAGACCAGGGTCACCCTTGCCACTCCGCCCGCTGCTCAGGTGCGGTTGATCCCTGGGGTTGAGCCTGGGGCTGCCGCTGAATCCCCCGCTCTGTTTTATTTTGGCACAAGGTTTTACTAAATCGCTCAGGTTGGCCTCAAAGTTGTGATCCTCCTGCCTCAGCCTCCAGAGTGCTGGAGTTACAGGCACGTGCCACCATGTCTGGCTTCGTAATTGAGACTTTCTTACACTGCTCTCCTAGCCAATTTGTGCTCGTTTGAGGACAGTGTCCCGCTCATGGGGAAACACGTGCCCTGGGGAATGATCACCTGCAGTAGCTCCCTGGCCTTCGAACCACTTTCCCCATTATGCAGACGGGCAAACTGAGGCTCGGAGGCAGGGAGACTGGAGGGACAGGCGGGGCGCCCAGCAGGGACACCTTCGGACTGCGGCTCTGTGGGGCCAGCAGGCAGCTGTGTGCAGATGAGAGGCCTGAGCTAGGGGTCCGGCGCTTCCTGTCCCCAGACCTCCCCGGTGGGTGAGCAGGGTCTGGGGGTGGGTGTCTCCCCGCCTGTGACAGGGACACACTGCGGTTGCAGCACGCCCCCGCCCCACCCCGGCTCAGCCCCGCCCCGCCCGCCGCTGGCCGCCGAGGGGTCAGGCATCGGAGGCGGAGGGGAGACGGGCCGTCTGCTCCTGCGGGCTGGCGGCCTCCCAGGGGTGCTGGGGAGCCTGGCTGGCCCCAGCTCTCCCCAGGGCCTGATAAACCAGAAAAAAAGCCGGCCGCTGCGGAGGGAAGGAAGCGCCCGCAGACAAAGGAGGGAAGGGCACGCTGATTCCGCGGCTCCGGGGCGGGCAGGGCGGCTGCGGGGCGGCGGAGGCCGGAGGGCCCTGTGCCCACGGGCGAGCCCTCTGCCCAGGCCCGGCCCGCGCGGCTCCCCGGGTGGCGCGGGGGCTCGGGGGCTTTGCCAGGGGCCCAAGCGCCACTGCCAGTGGTGGCAGAGCCGGGCGGGGCGCAGATTCCTCCTCGCCCTGCTGCATCCCGCCCGCGACCCCCCAGTTCCTTTATGGCCCAGCTCAGGGACTCCAGGCTGGGTCACCCAAGCCCAGGCCTTCCTATGCTCCTGGCTCCCAGCGACAGAGTGGCTGCCGGGGTTGGGGGTTCCTATGCCAGAGGCCATGACACCCCACGGGCCCATCTCGTCCCCTGTCGCCCCACTCATGCCACCTAGAGTCCCTGAGAGTGCCACATATGCAGGATGACCGCAGATCTCTGCTCAGCAACCGCGAAGGCCCCGAGGGGGTTGCTGGCCACCTCCTCAGCTGTCCTGTGACAAAACACAGGCCCAGAGAGGGACAGGGATGTGACATGCCACATGCTCGCCTGTGGGTGACAGGAGCCCCTGCCCAGGCCCTGCTGCTCTGGGGCTGAGCCTCCTTCCCTGGCCCTGGGGTCAGAGCCAGGTACTGCAGGAAGCCAAGACCCCAGCTGGGTTGTGAGAGGTAGCATAGGAAAGGCCTAGGGGACTGGAGGTGACGGCCAAGGAGAGGGCAGTGGGGCAGGTACCGAGGGCAGGGCTGGTGCTGAGCCCGGGTGACCCGGAGTGCAGACATGGGCCTGGGGTCCAAAGCACAAAACAGACGCAAAGCCGCCCCGGAGGAAAAGCCCGGAGTGCACATTTTAAACAGGAAGAAGCAGGCGTCGGCTCTGAGGAAGATAACAGGCCCAGGCCCCAGCACAGAACAACAGCAGCCGGGCAGGGGCAGGGGCAGGGGCAGGGGCGGGCGGGACTCAGCCTGCGTCCCTGCCGGAAAGCGTGGCTGAGGTGCCTACCCTGACTGCAGGGCACACACAGGGCTGTTAGGACCTGTGGCCCCGCCTCCTACCATCTGTCTGCCTGTCTGTCTGTCTGGCTCTGCCTCTGCCTCTCTCTCTCCTCTCTCTTTGGAAATACCAGGGGCACACAGGTCCTTTGACAGCCTGTCACACCCAGTGACTCAAAACCAGCCATGGTGGCACACACCTGTAGCCCGAGCACTCAGGAGGCTGAGGCAGGAGGATCACCATGAGTGTGACGCCAGCCTGGGCTAACAGTGAGTTCAAGGCCAGCCTGGACTATCTAGTGAGACCCTGTCTCCCCAAAACACAAAAAATTAACACGAAGGTGGCTTGGCTTGGGGACAGTGTGCTGTGGGACACTTGGGCAGCCACAGCCCCTCTCCCTTTGGGCCATGCTGTCCCTGTGCAGTTCCCTGCTGACTGGCGCACCCCAGGTGGCCCTGGCCAAAGGTGCCACATAGGAAGGGCTCAGGGCAGTGGGTCCCGCTTTCCACAGGGCTATGACCTTCTCCTCCACACCCAAGGGTCCTGGGGCCCCCTAAGCACTCCCTCCTGGTGGAGCCTGGAGACAGGGACCTGGGGGTGACCTATGTCTGTATAGAAAGAGTCACAAAATAATACATGTGCTGTCACCCAGTGTACAAGCTCAGAGAGAAGCTGTGGCACACGGGGTCTCCCTGGGAGGACAACAAGAGCCCTTTCCCATTCTCTTACCCTGCGACACAGTCTGTCTGGGGACCCTAAACAGACAGACCGAGTCTATGAGGAATGGAGTCGACCAGGCTCGGGCTGGGCACGCACACAGGGAGCAGAGTACTGTGGCCGTGGGGCTGGCACCTCCGAGCTCTCCTGAACCTCGGGCAGCCCCTTGCTTTGTAACCTCTGGGCACCCTTGTTTACTACCCACACCTAGCACTGGCGGGGAAACTGAGGCTGGCAGGCTGGCTGGGACTCACTCGCAGGAGAGAGGCTCTTCGGGCCCTACTGGAATCACTGTCTGTCTGTCTGTCTCTCTCTCTGAAGCTCCCTGCCTCGGTTTCTCCAGCAGTAGGCTAGAATAGCAGGCCTACATCTAAAGGATGGGGGAGCCCCGCACGGACAAGGCCTGGGCCACACATCACACCTGTCATTGCCTCAGTCTGACCCCAGACCCGGCTTTACACCCAGGAGACTCTGGCTCCCGTCAGGGTCTCCCCAGGGCTCTGCGGCCTGGAGCAGCCTGGGGGCCCTGCCATACCAGGCCACAGCAGCAGAGCTCCAGACAGCGGCAGCGGCCCGCTCTCCATGTACCCCTGCCTCCAGGCTAGTCTGTGCCTCCATTTCCTCACTGTGCAACAGTGCGGGACGGATCGGCTTTAAGGCCCTCCCAGAATACCGGGAAACGGGCCCCGGGCTGGGTGGCAAGATTCAGGCAGCGAACCCACAGCACCAGGAGCCTGTAAGGGGTCCCCAGCGACAGGGCTCTGGATATGCCACCATCATGGTGGGAAAGAGCTCCAGGCCTCACCAGGTACGGTGACACAGGCCTATAATCCCAGCACTCTGGGAGGCTGAGGCAGGAGGATCGCAAACTCAAGCCCAGCCTGGGCAGTTTATTATTTTGTTTGCTTTGTAAGACAAGGTCTTGCTATGCAGTTTAGGTCGACCTTGAACGCACATCGATCCTCCTGCCTCAGCCTCCCACATGTACCACCATGCCCTGCTTAAAATTAAAAAATAAAATAAAAGCCGAGGACGTAGCTCAGTGCAAAAGTCCTGGGTCTGATGCCCAATCCCCCGAAAAACAAAAACAGTTCTATACACTGAGTTCTGCTTTTCAGTGCTGGGGTGGAACCTGGTTCCTCCCGCCGGCCAGGGGAAACCTGAGCCCCTGCAGCACACCCTGAGCCTGGGGTCACAGCCAGGAAGTCGCCAGCCTGGTCCCACTTGACTCCGGGCGGGCGGCTGTCCCCGACTGTCTCCTGGGGTCGTCTGTCTGTCTGTCTGTCTCTCTGTCTCTCCCTCTCCCCCCACCCTGGGGGATGAGGCCTCTTCCTGCGCCCACGCCCCGGGAGCCAGGCCCAAGGGTGGCAGGAAGGGGCCCTGGGAGGGGACAGGGTCCGGAACCCTGCCACAGTCTGGAGGATGGTGACGGCGGGGCCGAGGGGGGCAGAGGGGCCAGACAGTCCTTGCCCGGAAGCCGGGGAGCCAGCTGGGTGGGGTACAGCCCTCCCAGCTCCAGGACAGGCTCTCTGCACCCACAGAACCGCTCTGTGCCGGGCAGCATCAGGAGTTGGGGTGTCTCACATTTGGGGAACAAACTTCCACCAGCTCCACGCTCCCCCCACATCCCTGGTTTCCAAACAGGCCTGGGACGTGGGCCGGGCAGACAGGCTGCTCCCATTTCACAGAGGTGGACATGGAGGCCCTGAGGGGCCAGGGGCTCCCGAAGGACCCCAGGCGGGGCAGTGGCCACAGAGCCGGACCGGGTGACCCTGGGCCACATCGGTGTAACATGAGGTAGCAGGCTGGGTTTCTGGGGACTGAGGCGGGTGGAGTTGACAGGACTTGGGTGCCTAAGGCAGTGTTTAGGGGGCCCCAGCCCTGCGGGGACCCTGAGGAGTAAACGCAGGAGGATCCCCGCCTCCGCCCTGTCACCGCTGCCCTAGACAGGAAGTGGGCCGGGGTGTCTGACCCCATGGCTGGGAGGGCACAGGAACGCGGTGGGGATGTCACGGGCCCTCTGCGGCCCCTGCCTGGGGCCCGGCAAATCTTTACCCGGCCAGGCCTCCTCCTCATCTGTGACCTGGGCAGGAGGGGCAGAGCCACCCTGGGGGTCACGAGGACTGCGCAGGACGGGGGTCACCCGGCACAGCCCAGGCCCTGCACCGAACTGGGTCTAGAGTTTGCAACTCATGAGCGGAACCATCACCGAGTTCTTTTACTTGTTTTTATTTTGCAGTGCTGGGCACTGAGGCCCACAGCCTCTGGCCGAGCCACACTCCCTCCTATTTTTTTATTTTTCAGACAGGGTCGTGCTGAGTCACTAAATCACCCAGGCTCAGAGCAAATCTTTTTTCTTTTTTTCTTTTTTTTGGGGGGTCTTTTTTGAGGCAAGGTTTGACTATATGATTCAGGCTGGCCTTGAACTCACTTTGTTGCCCAGACTGGCCTTGAACTCCAGGTGATCCTCCTGCCTCAGCCTCCCGAGTGCTGATATTACAGGTGTGCATCCCCTTGCCTGGTTTGGGATAAACTTCTGACTCTCCTGCCCCAGCTTCCTAGAGTGCCAGATTTATAGAGGGCACCACCATGCCTTCCTGCCTCATTATTTTAGGAGAAAGCATTCTTGACTGCCTTGTATCACTTTAAAATAACACCAAAAATCCATTCTTAGAACCCAAGCACCAGACGGACCCCTGGGAAAACCCCCGCTGGGCGGGTCCCCACCCTGGGCCAACGCTGTCCCTGCCAAAGACAAGGGTCACTTTCCCAGCAGCTGGAGCCCTGGGACACAGGGTAGACACAGCGGGGACAGCTGATAAGCCGCGGGCCTGGCCAGCGGCAGACACTGTGGCTGTGGTCCCTTCCCCTCCCGGGCGGCCTGCGTGGGGCCTGCGTGGGCGGGATGACCCGGGACAGCCCCTGCCCTTCTCTCTGGGACTGGCGGATGCGCAGGCAGAGATTCGTCCGCGTGTGTACACTGGCTCCGCCCCCACCCCCCACTACTGGGCCAGGCCGTCCCAGGGCAGGTGTCTTGGTCTCCGGCGCGCCCTGCTCCCCAGGCCCCTCTTTGCCACTGGCCCCCAGCTCTGCTGACCTGCTGGCACACATCCACCCTGTCCTTCCTCGCCCCTGGAAGTCCTCCCTCCCAGCCTGACCTTCTTCCCCAAGCCTTTTATTTTTTTTTAATTTTTATGTATGTATTTATTTTGAGACAGGGTCTCATTATGGAGCCCAGGCGGGCCTTGAACTCGTGGAGCGCCTCCTGCCTCAGCCTCCTGAGTGCTGAGATTACAGGCCACTACACTGACTTACCACAGCCTTCTGCTTATCAGTGTCCCTGCACCACTGCAGTCTGCCACAGACTAACAGGTCTGGGCGCCCGTAGCCTGTGTCTCGGGGAAGCCCGCTGCAGGGATGCCAGGGCTGCTGAGCCCTCCCTGGACACTGACCCAGACGACAGGGGTCTCTTGGTGCCTGGCTGCTTGGGTATCAGGATCGCGTGCCCAATCCTGCCAACGACACACGGTGTCAGCGGTCACTCTGCTCCATGCGCTGTGCTGAGTGACAGAGGCTGGGAAAGGCAGACCCACCACCCAGGTCACGCAGCGCTGGGGCTAGACAGGGGGTGGGGGCGGGGCTTTGGCTCCCGGCAGCCTCGGGGCACCCGCACCCAGCGCTTGGTGGGCACCGGCACTGGAAGCTCTCCCGCTCCTTGAATCCACGGGTAACTGTCACACTCCTCTGGGTGCGGCTGAGACGGGGGCATGCTGAGCTTAGACACCATGGTTTTGGCCTGTCCATCCCAGCACTCCGGAGGCTGAGGCAGGAGGGTCGCCACAAGTTCGAGGCCAGCTTGGGCTGCATAGCAAGATTTCCTCTCAACAAAACCAAGAACAAGAAAAGGGCAGGAGGAGGCTGTGACTCAGTGGCTCACGCTTGCTTAGCTTGAGCGAAGACGAAAAAGAAAGAAAGGGGTCGAGCAGAGCTGCCCCTCTGGCCTCAGGCTGGGTGGCCCTCGCGTGCCCTGGGTCTGTGTGACAGGGTCCCTGCCTTGTCACCTCCCCACCACCATCCCAGGCTCCTGTCCTGACCAGGTCTGCACACGCTCCTTCCCCTCCGCCACTGTCTCGGACCGCGGAGAAAACACCCCACTGTCCCCGCGTCACAGCAGCCAGGATGCTCGGTCGGTGTGAAAGGCACAGATGGGGCAGCCGCGTGGACCCAGTTACAGAGATTAGGGCACAGGCAAAGGCCACCCCGCTGCCCTCCCACCCGCTGACGATCACGGGACAACCAGAACGCGCGGCAGGAGTGGGCAGGCGGGCGGAAGTCAGGGGACGGCAAGGGGGGGCTGGGGGCGCACGCCTGTCATTCCTGCACCCGGGAGGCTGAGGCAGGAGGATCGCTGCAAGTTTGAGACCAGCCTGGGCTACAAAGTGAGCTCAAGACCAGTCTGAACTGTATGGTGAGACCCTGTCTCAAAAAGACCCTCCCCCCAAAAAGAGGCCAAGTCTCGCGCTGCTTTCCTTCTGTACGGTCCTCTTTCTCTCCCGCGCCCCTGTCTCTTTCTCTTTTTCCTTCTTTCTTCTTTTCAGACAGGATCTCATTGTGTATCCCAGGCTGACCTTAATCACGCAGCGATCCTCCTGCCTCTGCCTCCCAAGGGTTGGGAACACAGCGTGCGCCACCAAGCCCAGTGTCAGTTAAAAAACCCTGAAGCTTAGGGTGCAGAGCCCTTCTGGCTAGTTTCTGCAGCAGCCTTGGGGAGCAGCCTGTCCTGTCCTGTTCTCGGAGCTGGCGCTGGGGTGAGGCGGCGGCGTCTCCTTCCAGGTTTCCATTGCATTTCCCAAGAGCCGGTCTGTCGGGGTCCGCTGGGGTCCACTGTTTGCCTCCCCCTTCCGGGAGGCGGGTCTGCCCGCCTTCCCACTGCTGCCTTTTCCCAGTAACTGTGCGGGCTCCCCGCGAGACACTGACCCCCTCCTCGTGCGGAAGGCCGCAGGGTCCCCAGCCCCCTCGGACCTCGACCTCACAGCTTCTCCGCGCTCTGACCCTTTGGGCTTTTCCTTTTGGTCCCAGTATCTGGCTCCTCTGGAGAACTGCAACCCCGGAGCCCCGCGCACCCCCTAACCACTCACCTGCGCTTCTGCTCCCCATCTTTCAAATACGGGCCACCTCTAGAGATGGGCGGAAGTCCCGTCCCCCTGGAACTGTGCATGCCAGTTAGCTTTTATCTTTCTTCATCAATCAGCGACTTATTTTCAGTTATCAATTATCTTTCTTTAAAATGGTGTGCTAACCCGGGAGAGGCGGTGTAATCCCAGCACTTGGGAGGCTGAGGCAGGAGGATCCTTGCGAGTTTGAGATCAGCCTGGGCTACAGAGTGAGCTGGAAACCAGCCTGAACTGTAGAGGGAGACGCTGTCTCCAAAGACCAAATATAAAATAAAATAAAATAAAATAAAATAGGGTGTTAGGGCCAGGGCCACAGCTCAGAGGCACAGCACCTGGCTGGCAAGCATCAGGTCCTGAGTTTGATTTCCGGTTCCAAAAAATTAATTTGTTAGTTAAAATTTTAAAATGGTGTGTTGGATATTGCTGGAAAATACACTACCCTTTTATTTATTTACTTTTTGTTGTTGTTTTTTGAGACAGTCTCATGTCGTTTAAGCTGGCCTTGACTCACAGAGATACTCCTGCCTCAGCCTCTACAGTGCTGGGTGTAGGGGCGTGAGCCACCACACCTGGCTCCCCCAAATATTTCCTCTCAGTTTGGTTGAATCCTCTGACTCGGACTCCACAGATCTGCTCCCCCGGTGGTGGCTTCGGTCTACACCCCAGCGCACCTGACCAGGGCGCCCTGTTCTCTGCCCCGGGGCCTCGGATGACACGGCAGCCAGGATGGGCGGGAGCGGGGTGCAGCGCTGTCTGGGCTGCTCCGGGACCCCCCAGAGCTCCTCCTGCTCCGCCCACGTGCTGCCTTCCCACAGAAAGCTCAGCTGGCTGCAGGGAGTGGACAGACGCAGGAGACAGGAGACGGGGGACGGGGGCGAGGACAGACTTCCCATGACCACCTGCCCAGCCGCCTCCCCGGGCACTGACCTCCCTCTGGCACGGTGCACACGGAGCTCCTGGCTGCGGGAGGACCCCAAAGCTCTGCTCTCCGTCCCGCCTCCCTCCCTCAGGGAAACCCTGTGAGGCCTTCTGACAACTCCATCATCTCGGCACTTGGAGGCTGAGGCAGGAGGATCACCGAGAGTTAGAGGGCAGCCTGGGCTCCATGGTGAGCCGCTGCCGGCCCAGTCAGTCAGTCAATCAATCCTTAACTCTTGTGCCTCCTTCCAAAAGGACTTTCCAGGGACTTTTGTTGAATGAAGCTGCCTTAAGAACCATCCCCAAGTAAGACCCGAGGCCTCTACAGTAGAGTGTGGGCAAGGGCAGAGGGGCTGCCACAGCTTGTGTCCAGATGTCCCCCAGAGCCCTGTGTGTGTGTGTGTGTGTGTGTGTGTGTGTGTGTGTGTGATTCATGGCGTGATGCTGTGATTAAGCTGTAAGTGCCGCCTGCCCTGAGAAGCCCGGATGAGATCCAAGGGCCAGAGGGGGCGGTGGTCACCCCTTGCTCTAATTGCTGTCTTCTGCCGGCGGTGAATGGTGCTTCCTCTGGGAGGCCGCCTGCCTGGGAGCCTCTGCACACTGTGAGCTTAATAAACCTCTTCTCCTTTAAGTCAGGTATTTTGTCTCAGAAATGAGAGGAAAAGTAACCAAGATACCAGCTGTGTGCCTTCCGTGTGCCCTTAAGGCCTATGGACAAATCCGGACAGAGGAGGACTAAGGAGGACAGAGGAGGAGGCCCGTCACATCACCAAGGCCACAAAGCCGGGAACCAGATTGGCCCAGCTCCAGACCTGGCACGGTGGATTACAAAATTCCAGCTACACAGGAGGCTGAGGCAGTACTGTCTCAAGTTGAGGCCAACCTGAGCAATTTAACAAAATGAGACAGAAGGCCCAGGAAGGTGGCCGAGTGGTACAGTGGGCGCAGGGCCCTGGGTTTCCAATCTGCATGCCCAGCCATGTCCCTCCTGCCTCAGCCCCTTCCAGCCCAGCCCAGGAAAGGCCACAGTTGTCACTGAGAGCAGATACAGACAGGGTCACATGGCTGGCACACTCGTCCCAGTCTCGAGCAATCAGCTCACTTCTAACTTGGGGAGCAGGCTCACTTCTAACTTGGGGAGCAGGCCCCCTTGGCCCCAGGTGGGAAGGCGACGGGTACCTGCAGTTTCGTAGTTTTGTATTTTGATTGGTTTTTCCCTGGCCCCGCCCAGTGCCCTGAGCCAGAGAGGGTTTATAGGAGCTCAGTAATCAGCAAAGAATAGAAGCCTTTCTGTTGCATTAGTGAAAACATAGACGCATGCTTGTTGGGGTTAGAAAAGCAGCCTGATGCCATGGTGTGTTTAAAAATGTAAAAGTCCCCGCACTCCAGGTCAGGCAGGTGAGGCCTGAGGGCCTTTCCCACAGGAGACCTGGGGGTGGGGGCTGCCCTTAGGTTGCCAAGCGAGGCCTACTTCCTTTTTTTTTTTTTAATTTTGGGGTTTTGTTTGTTTTGAGACAGGGTCTTGCTACCTAGTTTAGGTTGGACTTGAACTCACTGGGTATCCTGGGTCTCAAACTCTCAGAGATCCTCCTGCCTCAGCCTCCTGAGTGCTGGAATCACAGGCAATTACTGGTCCTTTGGCAGCCTTGAGTTCCCCTTATGTGCCTATTTCCTGCTCCGTGCCCCAGGGCCTTGAGTTGGGCTCCAAGGCCACTCTGGGCAGAAGGCAATCCTTGCATTCATGCTGGGTCTCCAGGCCTGACACCCGGGCTCCAGGCAGAGGACTCACCTTATTCCCTCAATGGGGAAACTGAGGCCCCAGGTGACCCAGGAACAGCCATGGTTGCTGCAGAGGCCAAGCAAGCATCTCCCCCGGGCCTTGTTTAACCAGGGTCACCACCCCTGGGAGGCGCCAGGTATGGCCCACACAACCCGCAGGACTCAGTTTCCCAGGCTGAGTGTGACCCGGCTCAGAGGATGGCGGTGACCCTGGCCAGGAGCGCAGCCCTCAGGCGCTCAGAGGCAGCCAGCGCGGCGGTCTGCGCGGCGCCATCTGGTGGCCTGGCGCCGTCACTGCACGAGTTCAGAGCGCCTGCCGGCGTTTGGGCAGGGCAGGGCAGGGCACCGCTCCCCGACCCTCTCCTGGCCCCGAGCTCAGACCACGCAGCAAACAGGAACAGGATAGACCCACCACTAATCGGGCACCTACCATGTGTAAAGCTGGCGGGTGAGGCTGGAGGGGCTTTTCCACAGGAAAACCTGACTACCAGGTAGTCTGAGACTCATGTCTTCACAGGAAAAAGGAGAAGTGGGAGCTGGCTGGGCACGGTGATGCACACCTGCCATCCCAGCCACAGGAGGCTGAGGCAGGAGGGCCGGCCGGAGTGCGAGGCCAACCCGGGCTTCATGAGTTGAAGGCAGCATGGACCACATAACAAGACCTACACTGTGAAGAAAAGAAAAAGAAATGGGGTCCCAGTGGGGTGTGGAGAGGTCACATGACAAAGATCTGCACCAGTCAGTGCAGGGAGCACCAGTCTGTGCCATCAGGGTTTTGGCAGGGTGCTTGCCACGGTCGCCCTCACCCTCACTGTTGCAGGTCCCCACGGCCCTCAGGGGCCTCACACAGGACAAGGGGCTCGGGCAGCTGCTGGAGGCCGCTAAATGACCAGCCAGGGGTCAGACCCAGGCCGCTCCCCCAGGCGTAGCAACCAGGAAGCACAGCAGTGCATGCGTCACTCTGCCCGCGGGCTCCACGCACATTCCCTTCTGTCATTGCAACTGTTTCTCTTCGCCAGCGTCCGGGGATGGAGCCCACGGCCTTTCCCCCAAGCTGGGTTCCAACATGCCACCCTCCTGCCTCAGCCTCCTAGAGCGCTGGGATGATGGCGCCACCACGTCCCGCTAGGGACCTCTATAAATTTCTAAGCAGATCAAGCACGGCTGAGGGCCCAGCTGTTGCCAGATTCTGCCTGTTCCCTCACCACCCCTGGGAAGCAGGTGAGACTGGGGGCCCCCAGGCTGGTGGCTCCTGTCCCCGCTGGGAACCGTGACTTCCAGCAGCCAGCATGGCTGGGGCCCTGGGCTCCCCTGGCCCTGTCTGGTCCCCACGAGGCCAAGGCGGGTTTATTTGTAAGTCCTGCTGCTTGGGACTCTAGGAGGGGGGGGAGGGACGGCTCGAAGACTGGAGACAGAAGTCTGGGGCCGCCAGGCTGAGAGGAAATGCACTTCAGATCTGACTTTCCCCTTGGCACGGGCCACGCCGCGCCTGGCCTGGCCCTGCCGGCCCTTTCTGTTCTCAGCGCCTTTGCTGCCAGCTTGTATTGGCCCCGTCCACTTCGCTGTATAAACAGGACCTGGGGCTGGTGGCCTGGCTCCACTCTGGAAATGAGCCTGCCTTCCGTAGGCCTGCCACTTCGTCTCCGTGTCCGGAGCCTCCTCAGAGTTCAGATGAGAGGTGCCTGGATACACGAGGAGGAAAGGCTGAGGCCTTGCCTAGCTGTGGTCTTCATCAACCTGACAGTGGATCGGGGATAGACAGAAGGGCAGGGGACTCCTATGCAGCCATCAAAGCCCTGTGAAAATGGCCCTTCCACTGGATAAACATCCTACTGCTCTGGGCCTGTCCCTTGTAGTTTTTGTTTGAGTAACACTCGACATAGACTGAGCACCTACCTGGGTACCAAATCTGGAAGGTGCTCAAGCAACAGGGGATCATGGGAACCTCTCAAGTTAGTGTTAATTCTTTTCATTCAACTCTAAGCTTCTTTAGGGACAATTAAAGTCCAGTGCAGGGTCCACCTGATTCTACAAGTGTACAGCATGGCACCGGTGTGTAATGAAACTAAAAAGTTTCAGTCACATGTCCCTGCATTAAATAGGGCAGCGCAAGTCCCAGGTCCAGCAGTCCAGTCCCCTTCCAGGCCTCTGCTGGCCTGCCTCAGCCTTCTGTGGCCACGGAGTCGGTGGCTCACTGGTTGTTGGCAAATTGGCCTTGGGTCACAGATATAGCAGACCCTCTCCCGCCCTCAAAGCGCTTGCAGGAGTGGGACCCAGCTGACACACAGCTATCCCCACCTCAGGACACTGCCACGCTGGCCTCAGGACCTGGGTGTCGGGCAGTGGGCTCAGCCACTGGGTCCGAAGCCTCCCTGGGGCGCCTCTGGGAGGGGTTCCTGTAAACCCCGGGGCATGAATGGGTGCTGCTCGGCCGTGGGGCGGGCCCTGTCCCACCTGGGGACACTGAGGATGGCCTGTGTGGGCCCGAGCGGGCCAGGGATGTCTGCAGGCTGAGGTCACCGGGCCGCTGCACCCGCAGGAAGTGCGGCTCAGAACGTGGACGCCGGCCGGCAGCCACTTCCGGGCTGGCAGCTGCCACCTGCTCCTCCCCTTCCTCGGCTCCCCTGGCTCCGGGCTGGCACCTCTCACCCCGCCCTGGGCCACACCCTAGGCCCAGAAAGCCCGGGGTCACTCTGAGTCTGCGGAGAACTCAGGATCACCGTGCGCACATCCCGCATCTGGTCCCGGCCAGAGTGGCCCCGGTGCGAGGCAGGGACGGTCATCATGCGTGGGGACCACTGGGGTCACTGCGTGAGACCTGAGGCCACGCTGAGCCAGCGAATCACATAGTGAAACTGAGGCTCAGAGAGGTCAAGCCGATCCCCAGGGCTGCACAGCATCTGATCCGCTCTCGCTACAGGCTGAGATGGCTGCGGCTTCTTGCCACAGCCTTGGGGGGCAAAACCCTCCCCTTGCCCTTGTCGCCCTCCTCTGCGAGGTGAGCAAGAAGAGCCTCACACACACTTGGCTACATCTGCCAGACGTGCATCTTGCACTGAGGGAAATGGAGGCTAGTGGAGGTTGGGCGGCCACCTGGGCCACAAGGCTTCTCACAGCAGGCTCTGGGCGGAGCCTCGTCCTCCTCCAGCCCTGCAAGGGTCAGACTCCCCACGTCTCATTCTCCCCGGCCCTACGGGGCAGAGACCCTTCTGTTGCAAGGCTCAGTGTGGGAGACGGCACTAGATATGCGGGGCAAAAATGGAGCTGGGCGGGGTGGCACATGCCTGTCATCCCAGCGCCCGGGAGGCTGAGGCAGGAGGGTCACCACAAATTCAAGGCCAACCTGGGCTTTATAGTGAGTTCAAAGCCAGCCTGCGACATATAAACAGGATTCTGCCTCAAAATCAACAGCTAGATAAAAAAAGAAAAAGGAAAGAAAAATAAAAAGAGAATTCTGTACTATTCACACAAAGGCATGTACTATTTTTGTCCTAGTTTTTGCCTGGTTTGTTGAGAGGGGATGGGAGAGC